>QKQZ01052292.1:0-11461 GCA_003595255.1 Solenopsis fugax
GCTTGCGATCCCGGGGCGCCCCCCACATCTGGTAAAAAAAAATTTTTATTTTTAAAATTAAAAAAAAATGTTGAAACGTTAGAAAAACATTGATGCAACATTATATGCATTGCATATCTTCCATTTCAATGTTACGGAAACCTTAAGATGTACGTCAAAGTATATTACAATGATGTTGTAAAAACGTTACGAACTACAAGTTCTAAATCGTTACATGTTGCTAGGATATCGTTTACAGTAACATTGCTAAAATGATATTTTGCTTACTGGGTGGTCATTGAAATCAATGAAGTGTAACCTTTTCTGTACATTTACCAAAAAAAATTACATTTTTTGAAATTAATTATTTTTAAATAGAATTGAAATTATTCATTTAAAAGAAATTATTTACTTTTCAAAAAATGTAAATTTTCTCGATTCTTTATTGTAGTGATATATTGTTTTAAAAATAAGTAAAAAAATTTTTAAAGATTCAGTAAAACATTTTTAAAACGTAATTATACACATACTGTTTTGTGAAACGCAACTTGTACTGATTAAACTATAAATGAAATTTTAAATGTTACAAATAACATTAAAAAAAATACTTTCCCAGATGGCACCAATTTCTTTGCAATTATTTATTTAAAAAAAAATGTAATTTTTTTTGTGTCAAAAAAATTTTTATCTTATAGATCAAGAGGCCACTGTAGTAAATTTGGTACTCATCGTAAGTATGGCAAATGAATAACCCTTTATTTCATGTGAAATATTTACAAAAAAAAAAACCGAAGCCCGGTCGCGATTATTTGAAAATGGGATAGGCTATTCAAAACATTGAAAATTTTGAACGTTTGTACTGAAAGCGGCAAGGTTAAATGTTATTGCAATTGATAGACAATACCTCTATTCCAGAAGGATAAAATCTCCCATATTCCTCAGAAGGGTGTGAGGGGTCGCCAGACTGGGTAATGAATTTTTTCTGAAAAAAACCGCTAGCGACAAGGTTGAATTTTTGTTTACTATTTAATTTTTATGTCAATTGTCGAGAAATGATTCCGATAAAAATTTGAGACCTTGTATGTATAAAATAAGCATGGCGCACCCTTGGAATTATAACGAAAGACAATACTGTGCTTTTAGAATGAGCCTAAAAGCTTTAGTATAAGAGAAATGTTATTAAAATTTCATGTGTAAATTGGCGTGCGGAATCAGTTTGAATTATTTGAAGAGTAAAACAGAGCAGTAATTGGTTGCATTCAGCAGAAAAAGCAGCTTTCCAACTGTTGTAAGATTCTTTATTATAATTGGTTTGTACATTTAGATCTTACAGTAATTAAAGGCAAGAACCAATCATATTAAAAAATATAAGTCTTATAACAGTCGGAAAGCTGCTTTCTCTGCTGAACGCAGCCATTGTGTAACGTGAAGTCTGTTGCGTGAAAAGTAAACTTACTTTGCTATGAAATACACATTTACATTGTCAACTTTATTTGTTAATAACTTTTTAATGAAGAACAAGCGTTGACTAAAATCTTCTGAAGGTCATTCAGGATGATGATCCTGACAACATATGTCAAGGATGATCGGAGCTAGGTCCCCTATACTAAATAACTACCACGTGTAAAATAAGTAGATGAATTAAAAAACAAGTTCGAGGCGATGAATCATTGGCATTTATACAAATTCGAATTTCGTTACAATCATACTTAAATACAATCTTTCGCTTGCTGTCAACGATAATACAAACGGAAAACGTGCGTGCATATAGCTCACGCTACTCCGACTGCCGAGCTGCTGCACACGGGCAAACGGAGATTTGAAAAAAAAAAAAAGATATTGAAAGGAGACGAAGAAAAAAAATATCGTTTCAGACACTTTAACGCTTCATTTCATTATTTGTTAAAAAAATATTTAAAATAAAATTGTATAATCATTAGTGTTATCCTGCGAATTTTGTAATTAATTAGCGTCGTCTCTGCGTGGAATTCTTCGGTTCCTAGCAAAGTGATCGCGAACCGCTCGATTTCTATACATTACAATTCGCTCAAGGCAAATTTCACACCAAATTATAGATTAAATTCGCATACACATATGTACATTACACATACATTCACATTCAAAAGGTGGTCACTTCCGTTCGAGAAGATCACTATATAATATACGTTCCATCCTTTATCTCTACGATTGGCTTTTATGCGAAGAAATTCACACGCAATATTAAAAGTTGAAGTCTCTTCCTCATCTTATCGCGTATCAATGAGTGATCATTACATATCTAAGAGTAACAACATAATGAAAATGTCTCCCTTTTCTCTTTCTTTTACGCAAATCAAACAAAAACAATGATGTGTACTTTGTTTATGATATAACATACACATTATATATAACTACGACAGCCTATGTGAACGATATTAGTTATTTCAAATATTATATGCGAGACTTACGCGGAAACATCCAGCATTTCCTTTATAGTCTTAGGACCTAATTTCCCATTTATAACATAGTTCAACAAAAAACTGTTTTCGAATACCAGAATGTGATCAGTTATTTTCTACAGTTTTTTGGATGCTGAATTCGATTTCCAAATTGCTCACGTCACAATTTTGGGAAATTTGCAATTCATATTGTAAAAAAAAAAAAATATTTTCACGTATTTGTCACATTATAATTACGATATGTGATGTGCTGAAGAAGTTTTATTGTAATCAAAATTAAACATAGTGTTAGGACTTTCAGCCTTCAAAAGAAATTTTTTGTGTCGACTATGATTAACAAGATATGGGATCTATTGCGGAAAAATTCCTATATAATTTTTTATTAAGATTCAAACATAATTTAAATTTTATCCACTATAAATTCCACTATTTTGAGTTTGTTACTTTCACAGGGTCCATAGCATCTTTATTCAATAGAATATCCTTAAAATACACTATGGGATATCTTTTGAAAGTTTGTGCTGTATGAGTGGATTCGTATTCAGTATCATAAAAGATCTCTATATATAAATTTTTGCAACAATCCAGACATTTTTTTAAACTATGTGATCAGCCATCACAATGAACCATTTTAAATTTGTCAATTTTGATATCAAATTTGTATTCAGTGATTTGAAAAAATTTAAGTTTAAATAAACATAATTGACAACTATCTGAGTCTTCAAATAGTTAATTATCTAATTAATAGCTTTTCTACAATAGATGCTACATTTTCCAATAAACATTAACTAACAGTAACAAATAGCATCAATGTTACAATTTCACATTCAACAATATAAATGTAATATAACACAGGTTATACATAACAGTTACGTTATTGAGTACGAAATTATAACATTATGTTACTGTTAGTTGATGTTTACTGGGTTAATCATGAATATTTTATTAACCATAATCGACACAAAAAATTCCTTTTGAGAACTAAAAGTTTCAACAAAATATTTAATTTTGATCATAATAAAAGTGTAGCTATAATATAATAAAGTCATGAAAATAACCCATTTTTGCAATTTTAATTGCAAATTTCTTAAAATTATAAATGTGATGGAACAATTTAGAAACCAGATTCGTATTCAGCATCTAAAAAACTATAGAAAATAATAAAACGCATTTTGGTGTTTCTTTTTTTTGTTGCCCTGTGTAGTCAATCATGTTATCCCGAAAAAATCATCTTTAAACACTATGTTTTATGCGATATGGGAACATTGAAATACAATTTATTTAAGTCAAATGTTTCCACCTTCAAATTTGTAATATTATGGTCAATTAGTCGTGATTTTCTTTTCTTTCTTTTTGACATATATAGAATGCATTCTGTTGTTCACTCAAAGTATTGAAAATCTATAGTAAATGTAATGTAAACTATAGATTTTTATTACTTGCAGTGAATTTTGGAACGCAGCCGTATTAACAAATCACCTAAAATCCAGAAAAAAAACATTAGTCATTCTATTATGAATAACACATTTTTTAAACACAGTAAATTCATAATAAATGGATTATTCCAACTAACGCTGAATTAAAAAAAAAGTTTAACAATGTAAAATAATTTCTTTGGGACTTACAAATTTAATTTCACACAAGTAAAGAAAGTTCTCATTCCGCTTATATATAATATATAATAATGGTCGCAGTGCATTTAGGAAAGTAATTTCTTAATTACGAAAACCTATAGTAATAATTTTAGTCTTAGTTATATACAAGGTGTCCCATAAGCCAAACGGTCGGATACGACCGCCCAGTCATCGTTGCTAATAATAAGTGCACGAGATGTTTAGAGATGTGCGCTCTACGATTTACTCTTGCATAGCCAATGCTGCTTATAAACTTCCGCACACCTAGCAACCTCAATCGCTGGGCTGCGTTTCGTCGTGCACTTGGATTTGATGATAGGCCGGGAGAATTCGGCTATTTTATAAATTAATAACTCGTTAAGGTGATGCTGAAGTCGTCTGTATACACGAATATTTTTTTATCAACAGATTTTTTTATTGAAGACACGGATTGAAAGATCCTCTTGTTGAAATACAATGTAAACAAAACGATAATAACGAGGGGCGCAGGCTATAATTTGAAATAAAAAACGAAAAGAAATAACAAAAGTATAGTTTTGTTAGTCAACATTTGTGCATAGAGATTTGAGACTTTGTACGTATAAAATAAGCATGGCGTGTCCTCGGAATTACAATAAAGAACAATATACTATGCTTTCAGAATGAGTCTAGAAGCTTCAGTATAAGAAAAATGATAAATTTAAAATTTCATGAGTAAATTTGCATGCGAAATCGGCGTTAAAAGTAAAGCAGAGCAGTTATTGTGTAACGTGATAATTGAAAGATCTTACATAAGATGACACTGAAATCGAAAACAAGAACAGATAATGTATTAATGAGTGCGCTTGATAAAGAGCGCTAACCTGCTCGCCTAGCTTTAGTACTATTCCTCTTATCTCTTCGTCTGCGCGCGACCACATGCAGATTGACTTTTCGTCGAAGAAAAATCTGTAATCGACGTCGAGTTCGGTCGTCATTCCAGCATCGCCTTAACTATTGCGAAAAACACAAAATGATGCAGGACTTTTCGACTCAGTTTAGTCTGCTTTACTTGCATACAATCGTTTGGCCATTTCTTATGGGACACCTTGTATGTATGTATGTATGTATGTATGTATGTGTGTGTATGTTTGTGTGTGTGTATGTATGTATGTATGTATGTATGTATGTGTAGATACGCAACGGACATTAATGTTAATATAGATTCAGTAACGTATACAATGCGCGAAAATGTACAAACAAGACGGAGACGCCTCTTAATGTATAATAAGAACCGTGTATGTACATCACTCAATTAAAGTTAACATCACTTTTCGTTCAGCTTAATGTTTACTGTCATTCCAGCGCGCATTACGTTGATTGACTCATCAGCTGTACTCGTACGAAGTCAATCCTATTTAATGTGACAAAGAAAATTTGTCGAATAAACTAACCTCGAAATATTAGAACTGATAAAAGGAAACAACGAAATTGCGCAATTTATTTTATAACAGAATTAAAAATTTAAATACATAAATACTAAAACGCGAAACTTGAACATACAAATACACATATATCGAAATCGATTTATATATACCGTGAAAATTTAGAAACAATTTTAACGAACAAAGGATATCACGGGATCGCACTTTAAGAATCATTCGCCTCAAGATTCTTAGGACTCAAGGCAAGACAAACAGGCCACTCTATCGCAGCATAAATATCCTTACTAGAAACTTTATTTTATCGCATGGTAAATTATAGTATCGCATTTTATTTCATTAATGAGCAACATGGACATTTAGAGTAAACTTTATCGCTATGAGCAGTGTTACATAATGTGGGCGCTAACATTCGTACAACTGGACGGGTACAGAGTAAAATAGTATTTTACTTCAGGTCAAATTAAGCTGACCCCAAATTCTACAAATAATAAAAGTACAAGTCTTTTAAATCGTTTACTTTATTAATAAATAAAATTTGTGATGTTAGTGATAATCATTAATAGATTTAGTAATATAATATCTATTAATCATTAATATTTATCAGTCATTAATATTTATTAATCATTAATTAATATCTATTAATAATTAATATACCAACTTGATCTAATCTTATTAATAATTTATATTAATAATAAAATCTGCAACAAACATAAATTTATATTAATCACATAACTCATTAGAAAGTTGACAATTTCACGAATGTTAGCGCGATTTTATTATTTGCAAATAAGATTAATTCTTAGCTAATTAGACACTATCATACTGACAAAGTTACGACAAAGTTACAAGTATCAAATCGCCGTATAATATGAATGAGTTGTACTATGGCAGAGATAAAGCTTGTTTTTCAGCAAAGCTCCGAAGCAGATTTTCTTCCATCGATTTTTCGTTGGTGCAACAATGAATAAAGATAAATTCGAGCTTGATTAATTACAACAAAAATGTGCATTGACGCTAAATATTTCAGTGACAATATTCTATATCAACTAAAATGTGTATTGCGACTACATGTACAGTATTATATATATATATATATATATATATATATATGTACATGTGTGTGTGTGTGTGTGTGTGTGTGTGTGTACACAATAAATTAATAAAGAGCGACTAATACTAAAATTTCAATGGATCGCAGTGCGTACGAGCTCCAATTTTTTGTACATCTCTGCCGTCTCTATAATTTACAAGTATGTAAGACGCGCGCTTGCGTGACGAAGTGTTTGATTTTGCCGTGTCAGTATCTATATTGCGTGTATATGCTTTTGATCGCTATATAAAAAATATTGATTAAGCAGCCATAATAAGATACCTAAGTGCAAATGTGTAAGCACCGATTACATTTTTTCATCTTTTCGTGACGGTATAGGACACACAGAAAAATATTCTCCTGCTAAAGAAAAGCGATTATTAAATTTTTAGTTTTCTTCTTTTTAAGTCAGTAACAGTATTTGCAAAGAATATTTTCTTAACAATAACCTTAAAATACATCTATTATTTACTTGAAAAGTAATATTTACTTAAAATAAACTTCTGTGTACAGAAAAATGTATATTTAAATTAAGTAAATATTACTTATTTCAAATATTTCATAAGTTCATATATTCGCAAAATATCATAAGAATCAAATTTTATTCAAAATATATTCTGAATTCTAGTAATTTATTACCTAATCTCAAGAGTATTAAGCTAAAGCAAAATTCAATTTGCTCATTATTCTGACTTTTCTTTAATTTTATAATATTTTATTTAATAATATACATTCTTTTTTTTAATGTATAATGAATTTTTTTTAAATTTATGATGGGTATATTTTAAGATAATTATCAAGAAAATATTCTTTGTTAAAGATATTCGTTACTTACGAGAAGAAAAAGTATACTAAATAAAAATAAACGCTTTTATACCCAGCTAGAAATGATAATGGAATCGAAATTGGTTCAATGTCGATGCGATGATTTCGACATTGAATCAACATCGATTCGATATCGATTTGATGATTTCGACGGGGGTAGAAATAGAAATTGATATCTTTCTGTGTGTACACACGAAAAAAAAATTAAGAAATAAAACAATTATTCTCTCTCTCTTTCAATGACTTATTAAAAATTTAATTTTTTCTTTTTCTTTTACGAACATGTAATTGAATGTGTTAGATATGAGAAATACATTTTATTAAATAAAGGAATATATTTGAATTAAGAATGCATTATACAGATTTTCACATTAAGGAAATCCTAAAGTCTCTCCTGTTTTACCGATTAAACATAATAATTTTATAACAGTTTTCGTATGTATTTTACAGATTTGGAAATCCTATTCAATAGTTAAAGTATATACATTAATATATGCTTGCAGTATGGACTTTATGCAGAGAACGAAAATAAATCATTAATTACAATTTTTTGTCATTTATTAGACGAATATGGCGTTCAGAGCTATCAAATCATGACAATATTTGCCTGATATAAAACCTCTACAGTTTGTACTTAAGAAATTCGAGTCTCCAAACATGTAGATGACACGAAGAAACGTCAAGCTTTTAGAATTAGACTTAGACACTTAATTCAATACGAAAAGGTTTTACGAAAATTTATCTGTATGTATACGTATGATATTAATATGGTAGTATGTAATGTACTGACATTTCGTAAACCGTATATATGTATTGTAAATCGTATGTGTGTACGTCATTGTTCAGTCGGTAAAATTCATGACGTTAGTATTCCCTTAATGAAAAAATTACAGATTATGCTATATCGCATTTGAAAATACAAAAAATTTGAAAGCGAATTTTGTAACTGGCTCAAACATTATTTCAATAAGAAGTATAAATGTGATTAAATAAAAAAATAATTAACAAATAATTGCAAAAATATGATTTTCTTATGTAAACTTTTTACTTGTTTTTAAAAAATTTTATTATTTTAAAACATAATAAAAATTTTATTTTTATATAAATACTTTAATATTAAACTATAAGTATTAAAAATGAGGAGTGCCGGTTTGCCATCGAGATCAATCATGACGGTATGCGACAACATCGATGTGGCGAATTTACGTAGATATTCATATAAGAAATAAGTTTGCAGAAATGTTGCGTCGTTTTACGTTTTATTTTCCGAATCAAAAATCATACAAGAAATTAGGCTTTTTTAAAAAAAAATAATAATGTTGCGTCATTATACTATTTACTTTCCGATTTAAAAATTATTGTTATTAGGCTGAAGAAGGCTAAGTAGAGCCGAAACGTACCAAGTTAATGTATATTGTTTCGAATTAAAATCTTATTATTACATCCTTATATTTTGGCTCGTAAATTTTGACCGATTATTATATCTTTGTATTAAAAATGATTTATGTAAAGTTTCAGTGCGTTACAAAGATTAGTTGTCCTGTAAATAAACAATATTTATTTATTTACAGAACACACATAAAAACTAATAAATTTAGAAATTATAAACTCAGAATTACAATAAAAATTTACATAAATCATTTTGAAAATTTAGTACTTATACAAAAAATTGGGATTTTAGTCATTATTTTTTAAAATAATTTAATTTGTTAAATAACAAATAAAGTAAATTAATTATAAAAATGTTATTAAATAAAAATATGATATTCCTATAACTCTCATGTACAGGAGATGGACACACAAAATAATATGAATACTTGGAGAGAATATATTTATTTTTTTCATTTAATAACCTTTAAAAGATTTTATCCTTGTTTAGAATATAATACTTGAATATTCACCAATGGTTGTACTATTTTTTTAAGGTAGTTTTATCGCACAAGTCCCAGCCAAAAGTTAGTCCCTCCATATATATAATAATTTAAACGAAATAAAGAACCATAACGAAAACAACCGTAGCACTAAATTTATTATAGAGTATATTTATGTAATTTATTATCGTAAAAAAGTGAGGAAAACATTCTAAGCATACCGAAAATACGAGATCAAAATGTCGCTCGTGGTCACGAACATTTCTCATGAACTGTACGTCTAATGACAACATCACACTACCATCAACTTGACAGTAACCTTAATAAAATGTGAATATTACACTTAAATAATAGAACATTTGAAAAGTATGGAACATTTGAAAATAATATTAAAAGACATGCGAAAGTACTCGCAACTCGCCCTCCCTCCGTATGTCTCGTGTCTCGTACTACTGAAAATTCCAATATTGTAAAGCTTATAATTAATATTTGCTTGATTACTTCCCGTTTTTTTTTGTTTTAGGTGATTCGTATTACATTTATCTGTAGTTCTCTAATTTTTGTGCAAATTTGTAAATATTGTTTTTGCGCTATAATTGAAAACATGCTGTCTCTACATGCCTACCTAGACAACACAAAGTTTAAAATCGGGTCTAAAAGATGTCTTTAAGGCTACTTTTGGAAATGTCTTAAAGACATCTTTTAGATGTTTTAAAGATGTTTTATGACCCTATTTTAAACTTTATGTTATCTAGGTAGACATGTAAAGACAATATGGATTCAATTATAGCGCAAAAACGGTATTTACAAATTTGCACAAAAATTAAAAACTACAAATAAATATAATACAAATCACCTAAAACAAAGAAAACAAAATCAAAGAAATAATCAAGCAAATATTATGTTTTACATAGCATGGAGAACGTATGTCAAAAGTACTAAATTTAAATGCAATTATCTTTTAAACATGCCATGTTAACCATTCTAAAAAAATTATGCGTAGATAATTATGTATAGAGAATATCATCTTTAAAAAATAAAAGTTTAAACAAATTTTGAGGAAGTTATTTAGCGATAAACCTATCTTAATAGAACATTTTTCAAGTGTTTATGTAAGTAATATTGGAAGAAAGTTTTTCCTTACTATTTCTTAAAATTACTCTCTTCTTCAAAAATTCATTTTTGCTATCCAACGTTTTGAAGGACAAAATAAAAAGCAGATTTTCTCCTCTAATATCTCATAAACATCTTTTTATAAATATTTTGCTAGAAGAACGTATTAATTGAAATAGATAGAAATGAATTAATCATTAGATAGTCAAAGGAATTTATTTCGACATTTTCAAATTTGTGCTTCAGATTTTTCGAAACGAATTTGAAAATAATATAACAGAAACATGAATCAATCCGAATTCAAAATGATGAATAAATCATTTCGAATAACAATTATTTAAGGGAATTCTTCTAAAATCGTCGTTTTACTGACAGAACGATTTTTTCTAGCATGTTATTTTTCTAATTGCCTTTACAGATTTGAAAGTTTTTACAATAGATGTATAAGCATTAATATAGTCCAATCTGATCGATTTTATGCTGAAAATGAAAAAAATAAAGAAATTTAGATCTTTTACCTATTCTTAGTCCAATATTGCGTCTAGAGCTGTCAACGTGTGCCAATATTTGCCTCGTATAAAGTCTACAGTATATTAATACAAAATGGAAATAGTTTTGAACACGAATTACACGAAAATACGATGTTGAATTCTAAGAATGAAATACCCAATATGAAAGATTAGTGTGCTTAAAAATTTGTGCATCTACATGCAGTATTGATATAGTAGTTGTAGTGACGTATTGATGTTTTGTAATTGTACGCATACATATACATATGTATATACTACATGTAAATCGTATGTAAGTTCTTATTCAGTCGGTAAAACTCATGACTTTAAACTGGTTTCACCAACGCTGTTAACTTCATTGGACGATTAACTTTATTACCTGAGTTGCAAAATTTCATATCTTGATTCTTTTTCATGGTAGAAAGAAAAAATGTAGTGTGGACAATAATACATTATATTTTGAAATATAAATATAATACATTTCGAGTAATTTTTTATTATTCACATTACACTTTTTCTTTACCATGAGTGCGCGCATACACACGCACGCACGCACGCACGCACGCACGCACGCACGCACGCACGCACGCACGCACGCA
>QKQZ01052296.1:0-11478 GCA_003595255.1 Solenopsis fugax
TATTTAATTTGTATTATACATTACTCGGTCGAATAACTTCACTTCGAAAATTCGTTTAAATAAGTTTTATTTATTTTACAGAATTGATCTTTGCATCGTAATAAAACTTTACATAAATCATCTTGAATATTTAAAATACTTAAATAGAAAAAAATTCAGATTTTTTCATTATTTCATTATTACATTTTTATTAGAGCACACATCTACTTCTTATTGAAATAATTTTTTATCCAGATAGAAAATACCGCCAAATTTTTTTTACTACTTTCAAATGCAATAAAACAATCTGTAATTTTTCATAATTTTCTTAATGTTTTGAAAATTGTTCTATACATTCTTAATAACGTGGAGACTGAGATTGATTGGCAAAGTTCTAGACGAGTAATGAGTAAGTGGAATTTCGTGGGAAAACAAATCGTGCCTCGTGTCTTCACGCCTATACGTGTTGTATAGCATCTGACCTCATCTGAGCAACAATATTAAGATGCAAATCAAAGGTTTGCATTTGGTTACATGTGCAATAGCTCACAGATTAATTCGATCGTGACATAACGGTATCAAAATTATAAATACATATTATAAATACAAACAATTAGGGTAATTCCAGAATATACGCTGCATCTAACGAAAACTTGATTTATCATGCACTATTTACTGTTTCAGAAAAATAAACTGTACCAATAAAAACTTCGTATTGTCTATTAAAAAAAAAAAAATTAGAAATACGAGGGAAATATTTATTTTCTTACTCAGAAAAAAAACTTTTAAAAACCCTTGCAAGAGTTTCTTAAAGTTAGAGTTTCTTTTATATCAAAAAGAGTAGAATTTATGGCTATTCATGAGTCGGACAATCAAGCTGAACAAAGAATGCAAGAGCTAAGTACTTGTACTTTCGTGTACTCCATCCTTTATTATCTCTCTATACTTTATGTATCATGAAATAATCCTTTACACTTTCTGCAGAGAAAGTAATCATTCTATATAGATTATAATACATCACTGCACCACTAATAAAATTGATGAATCGATTTAATTCACGATAGTTTCGTTAATAACAATTTCGATTTAATTCACGATAGTTTCGTTAACATTATAAAATATTAAAATTACAATACTGATATAAAGGTACATAACAGAGTGTTTACAAGCAAGTTATCTCCACTCCATTTTTCTGATTTTCGCGGTGTAAATCCCCGTGCGACGTAATCACTGGAGTTACCTTGATTTGTAAAAAAAATTACTCACCAGATCCGATACAATCCGGTTAACTTTGCTACCGTTCCAACACCGTATCCGACATATTTACGGTATTATCACTCACAGTTTGCGTATCACTCTACGGTCGGTGGCACGGCACGGCACTCGCGAATTTAGCGCGACGTATTTTCAAGGGTGAAGTTGTTCCGATCTCGATCGTTGCAAACGCAAAGTGTTTGACGAGACAGCTCTGCCGACAGAAAAATTCAGCATCGCGAGACTCCGAATGGAAACATCGTGGAAAAAAGACGATTCCGCATCCGATGCCTTTATCGTAAAACATTCTGTTCACATCTCACGATTGAACGAATAACGCGAGCTCGCCAGTAATTCTTCTCGACACTCTCAACGCGCCCGAGATACATACGTTGAACAATTTGCGAAACGGAGGCGACTTAACTTAATTCATGCAGACGCTCGAGCGACGGACCGCGAACGTTCGACGAGACCGGTATCGCGACGAACGGATTGATTTGCGACCGTACGTGCTAATAAATTTTATGCTTCACGCCGATCGCTCGCCACTGGATTCAACATTCACGACACTTTCGATGCTGCCTGAAAACATTAATAAACGATTCGCGAGACGGAGACAATTTCACGCCGACGCTAGAACATAACCTTTCCGACGGCCCGCGAGCGTACGCTGAGATGCAATTAACGAAACCGATATCGCGACAGACGGATTGATTCGCGCTAATTTTAGGCTTCACACCGATTGCTCACCACTGGATTCGACACTTCCGATGATCCTTGAAAACGTTATTAAGCGATACGCGAGATGGAAACAACTGCGCCGACACTATGACTTTCCGACGGGCCGCGAGCATCCGACGAGATGTAACAAACAAAACTGAAATCGCGAAGGGTTGATCCGCGACCATACACTCCGATTGTATGCTTCGCGACGATGATCCACCGCCAGATTCGCGACATTGCCGAAGCATCTGAAATACACCGAGCGAATCGCGAGACGGAGACAACTTCACACCGAAGCGACGCTGGAACCTTCGATGAGACGCAATTAACAAGATCGATATCGCGAAGAACGAATCGACTTTATGCTTCACGTATGCACTAATTTTGTGCCTCATGACGATCGAATTCGACACTACTGACACTCCTTGAAATACGTTCAGCGATTCGCGAGATAGAGGCAAAATTTCACGCCGACGCTGGAACTTAACCTTTCCGACGGGATGCAACTGGCGAAACTGAAATCACGAAGGACGGATTGATCCGCGATCATGCACTCCGATTTTATGCTTCACGATGATCGTCCGTTGTCAAATTCAACCTTCTCGACGCTGAGCGCTTCGCGAGACAGAGACAACTTCACACTGACGCGATGCCAGAACGACAACACGCAATTAGCGACACCGATGTTGCGAACGGCCGACGGGACGACTAAGTGTTTCACGTACGCGACGACCTTATACCTCACCACGGTCGTCCGTCGTCGAATTTGACACCCTCGACACTTCCAGCACGAAACTTACGTTGAACAGGGAAAAATATGCGCGAAATACGGGCTAACGCCTCCCTGCGACACCGATGCCGCGACGTTAGCCCACTAACTAACCAACGCGCCGCTAGATCCCGTGACGTCATATCGATGATCATCATGGCCGTTCAAATTTTTCCGGGAAAAAAAAAACCAGTCGCGTTGTTTTCACATCGTTGCCCCGTGCACCAATTAACGCTTCCATTTGTGTTATTCCATAATCTGCGAATAATCGACCTAATTGAAACTGTTTCTCCAATATCTCTACTTTACTCAATATACAATAGTAAATTTATTGCACTCGAATACTCAGTAGGATTCTCAAACTGTTACCAAAGATATTTGGAAAATTCGATAAATATCGCACGTAATAATCAATATATGATTGCAGATTTTAATTTGTGCGATGGCTAATCAGTTTAAGGAAATATTAAAATTCTATATTTTTTGCATAGATCCGATAATATTTTCTATATGTGCGCATTTTACACAGAAAAAAATTAATATCATATCAACAATTCATTGTTTCATATAAGCAAGAATATAAAATCTTCTTGAAAGAATTTATAATCTTAAATTATATTGACATAATTTGCTTATGTGCAGAAAATTTTTCTCTTCATGTAAGCAAATTATGTCTGTTTAAGATTATAAATTCTTTCAAGATTTTATATACTTGCTTTGTATATGAAATAATGAATTGCTAAATTTTTTTCTGCGCAGTTTTCTTACGATCCAAATCAAATATCTTTCCTTCGTCACGAAACACATTTTTATCATTTTAGAGATTGCGTTTACTTATTTACAACAACGACGTCCCTTCCGGAAGTTATTTTATTGTACCTCTCTCATTGACTCATCCAGACCCGTCGGACAATCGTGCAATGTTGAGCCGACGTTTCGAGATCGAATTTTATAGACCGGGCGGATTTACCGGAGGCATTTGTTTGCGTTGCAGGCATCAATCCAGCAGCTAGTGCATGGTGGACAATGGCCTCTCATCTGGCGGCGCAAGACTACCTCGCGAGGCTACAAGGAGCGGCAGGACTCCCAGGATTTCCGCCCGGTGCCGAGAGCCTCCTGCCACCCTATCCCGCCTCTCTACTTAATCCCCCGTCCCTGTCGTCCCACAAGTCCAGTAAGTGTAAGTAACAACGATCGACAATGTTGCATGGTGCGATGCTCGAGAAACGCTCGCCTCCGTACGCTTAATCCTCGATCGCCGAGTCCTTTCGAGATAACAACGTCGCTCGAAATAGCCGGACGGTATATTTTTAACCGTTTTCTCTTTTTAATGCTAAACCTGACTCAGACGCGATTTTTACTTTCTACTTTTTGCTCACGGCGCGCATTTTTATATTTTAAAAATTTGTTCAAGTTATATCTACATCCTGGCTTTTTTTCCGTCTTGTCGCTGTAATTATTTTCTATTTTGCGAGCAAAAGGTGTTTCAGTTTGGTGTATTTTTATACATTTTTTTTATTTATATTTGAACTTATAACATAATTTCGAAGTTTCTCTCAAGTTTCGAGTTAAACGAGGTTACTTGTTAATGAGATAGAAACTTGAGACTCTTGAAACTTTATGAACCTACTTGCGTAACAATTGGCAGTCGCCAGACAGTCGTGGATTGAAACGAATGCGAACGTTTTTTCGGCGTTAATCCAAATTGGGGGAATCAACGGATGTTGTACAATTGTGTTTACGTTTTCGCGGCCGAACAGCTAAGTCAAGCAAGAGTCACAAGACACCAGCTAGCAGTAGTAGCTCAACGACGCCTAGCATGACGAGCAGCAGCCTACCGGTGTCCACTCAACCACCGGTGACGTCCTCTCATCACAGCACCCCGGTCAGCAGCACGCCAAATTCGCAATCGAATGTCGTCAGGTGAGAGATTATCCGTTTCGCATATTGAATACACGACACAAGGCTGTAGATTGGTCTTACTTAACTCGCCAATAATTGTATTTTCACGCTATCGTTTTCCCTATCGCGACAGTTCTGCAAAGGAAGGAAGGTGAATATATCATCAATTACGCGATAGAGTCTTTATGACGCTCCATGATAGGATTTATAATTGGATTAAAATGTATAAACATAGGCCCAATTTTTAGGTCTCAATAGAGTTAAATTCACGAACCTCGTTATCTGATTGTTGTCATTGTAGTTTAATCTACTTCAATTGCCGTAAGGGATAGGTAATTTCACAGAGCGATGTTTTCTCTAGTGATCCTAGCAGTATATTGGGAGGTGTGCGCTTACCTCCCGACACAGAGATCATCAAGTATACGTCGAGTATAGTCGGTCCGAAGATTCCTGGGACAACGAACCGCGGCAGGAAGAAGACAATATCCTTGGACACTCCCAGCGTCAGCGTACACCCGCCGCCCGTCCCTACCCTCAGCGCCCATCAGACGAACACGACGTCATCCACGTCGCTAATGATGGAACCGAGGAAGTATAATCGCACGGTACGTTCAGCCGTCACATGTCGGTCGCAATTCTGAAATACCTAAACATAAAATTGCAAAGAGTTATCCGCTTGTTATTCTTTGTTGCAATGATTATTTAAAGATAGGTACACAGAAAATAAATTAGTATCAAATCAACAATTCATTGTTTCATATATAAGCAAGAATATAAAATCTCCTTGGAAGTATTTATAATCTCAAAGAGACATAATTTGCTAACATAAAGAAATTTTGTTTCTTCATGTAAGCAATTTAGTCTGATCGAGATTATCAAATTCTTCCAAGAAGATTTTATATTCTTGCTTATATATGAAACAATGAATTGTTGATTTGATAGTCATTTTTTTCTGTGTACTTAAGCAACCCTTAGACGATCAATAATATTGTGCAATAATATTAATATTTTTTTAGACAATTCAAAACAAATTCAATATAGGCTTTAATGATTTATAATATTGTGCAATAATTATTGAGTGTTTAAAGATCGCTTTGGTTGCAGAATTAATTTCTTTAATTTTATATCCGCTGCGAATCTGTAATCATGTGCAATGCATCTTGTAATCGTACGTGTTTCGTCTTTCCTCAGACCGACTCGAACGAGTACAGAGATTCGGTGGATCGAGTAGAGGTAATCAAACTGCCGGCCCATTCAACGAACGGCTCCGTTCTGTCGGCGCCACCGACATACACTAGCAGCAGCAGTAGCAGTAGCAGCAACGTGAACAACAACATCAACGATTCGGACGCGCCCCTAAATCTCTCCCTGAAGCCCGCCACGACGAGCAGTAGCTCGCCGATTTCTGGTAGTCAGCCGCTCAGTCAACTCAGTAATTTAAGCCAATCGTTACTTGCCTCCGATCGAACGTGTAAGTATAGCAGCTGCATGCAACATTTTCCATGTTACCATTTTAAAACCGTTGTGATATAAAGGCGTCGCGTGTTTTTATTCAATGCAGAAATTATTCGTGAAGTAAAAAGAGTTAAGAACATTTTTGAAAACGTACCATTTAAATCTCCACATTTTTTAAAGTCGGTCTTTCAAGTAGTCAAACTAAAGTAAAATTAAGAAAATTAATTGTTAAATTAGAAAATAGCTTGATAATTCCACATTCTTAATTGTATTCGTTTTCAAAAATTCATTAAGATTGTACACACGCAAGCGAGTGTACTTGAGCTGAAAATTTCATAGGAATGTTTGTGACAGGACAAGTTTGTCCTTATTTTTGAAAAGTCAATTTTTCTGAAGATACGTGACAAAAATGTTATGGATTATCGTAGCGAGACGAAAGCCCGGGCCAAAGCCGAGAAGAGTGCCGCAGAATTCGGTGCCGATGCCGGCGTCGCCTAGTCCCTCCTTGGCGCAGCTCTTCGCTGCCGCGGACTCGCCACAGCGGCCGAGTAGCGGCAGCGAGGAGAGCGAGAGTGCGAGCACTACCACCCACCACAAGGACGGTAGGCCGCGAAATCTTGGCCGCGGTGTGTCGAAGCCCAAGAAGAACACGGTCGCCTCGTTGCTGGCTCAAAGCAGAGCTCTGGGAATTAAACCCACTCCGACTTTGGATCCAAGCGTGCCATTGTCTCACCAAGTATCGTTGCTGAGATCGAACATACTGGCGGCTCAATTGCAAGTCGCTACTAGCCAGAGCGACGATAAGAACCAGGTAAAATCCGGTCACCAGGTTCAACGTGAAATATACCTTTATCGAAGTACTAATTTACGAGTATTAATTTTAACGTTATAATTACATTGTACTTTAAAGAATATTATTCTTTTATTCTGACTTCTGTAATTACCTATTTTCCATATATCTTTACGATTATCTTTTGTTAAAGTACTATCACTTGCTAACGAAGATACAGAAGAAGAAGCGACCTCGACCAATTCGTGCTTCGTGGGCGAGGAGCCATGTTCGTTTTTCTTTTTTTTTTTTTTACTTATGATTTCGCACTAAAACCATTCTCCCTATATAGAAATCTTTGCAGGAGAAGATGAAAAACAAGTTGCTGGAGGCCTCGGGAGAAGAGAGTAACATGGACGTGACCAGCGAGAGCGGCAGTAACACCGACGTTCTCACGGATACCGATGACGACAATGCGGAAGGCACACCCAGCGCCAAGAGGAGAAAGCTCAAGCCCAGCGAAAGAGACCTTCAAATACCGTTAGAACGCGGTTGGAAGCGTGAAACGGTTATCAAGGGACTAGGAAAGACCGGAGTGATAAAAGGCGACGTGTTGTATTACAGCCCCTGCGGGAAAACTTTTAGAAGCAGTCCCGATCTGGTGAAGGTTCGTTGCAACATATTACGACCGGTGATGGTTGGTGTATGTTATCAAAAGTGATTCGCATGAAGTTGTTAAGAAGTACGAAGTACTTTGCCAAACTTTCTATCGTCGCTTTCGCTATTATCGTCGTATCTACGCCGCGGTACATAATAATAAGGACGTAATAAGGAAATCAACATAATTATACCGAGATACAAATGAAATTTAGATTGGAATTATTTTGGGTTCTTTTTCGAAAAGAGATTGCTTTTCTATTTCAGTTTCTGGAGCATCAGAATCCAGCCGAGCTAACGACCGCCCATTTTTCGTTTTCTTCCCGCCCGTTGGTCGGGGAGTTTCTGCAGCCTACGATGGGTTTAGCGGATGCTGAATTCGTCAGACTCGGTGCTCAGGAAGTAGCGCGAAGATTGGAAGAGCTCAGAGCGGTCGGTGGTTTCAGAGACGCACGGACAAACAATCAGTACGAGAGAGACAAGCTGGCTTACGCGAAGAAACTCGCGAAGGAAGAAGCACAACGGCACAAAGAACAAGCTAGGTAAGACATATCATTAAGAAAAATGTGTTGATTATTGCTTAAATCAATATATCTTTGAAAAGTATAAAATAATGTTGCCATTAAAAGATAGAGAAAGAATCGATCCGATCACTCTATAAATTACAGAAAGTTGATTGTCGATAATAACCAAATAAATCATGAAGTTTATTGAAGTGTTAATCTCGCCGCTGTGCCAACAGTTAGATATTTATTTGCTTGCTGCAGAATTTATCACTTAATCCTTAGTTCCGCGATTACAACATGTTGATATTTAATTAACGCGTATTTCTCGCTGTAAGATTATTGCGTGCGCATAATCATGCACGTTATCGAGCGAAAACTTAACTTAATGTCGCGAATCGCTCGAATATGTTAATGCGGAATTCGAGTTCTCTCGAGCGCTCGAGCCAACATTTATGAACGAGTAATTACGGGCAACCCTTGATTAATGATTTGTTCGAGCGTTTTTATCGCTCGGGGATTATATGAACTTAATGATATCTTCATTGTAGGCTTATTAAGGAGCAAGAGAAGACGGAACGGCTGGAAGCCGTGAGACGAGAACGGGAAATCAGGAATCAACAGTTACTCGAGGTAAGTTAACGTCTATCACCGAGTTTCCTTCATGTTTGTCTCGATCTCGTTGTTTCATTCACACAGAAAACTCTTCTCTTATTCTATTTGGGATACCTACGTTTTTTTGTATTTTGTCCACCTGTCGTGCGTGTCGCATGCTCTCTGTGTGTGCCGTATTTATATATATATACATATATATATTATCTCCGTATATATATATATACATCTGTCTATCTATACATATTATATACGACTTTTTTTAATGAATATTCTTGTATAGAGAAACTCTTTTCTTATACTATATATATACGTCCAATGAACCTTTTACAACCTCTAATGTCCCAGAATACACGAGACACCCATAGCCAACCAAAAACCGCTAGCGATAGTGACAGGAGAACCCAGCATGTCCTCCTACCCTATCCCACCCTCTTTCCCGCCCTATTTAATTTTTCACCCTTTTTAATTTCGTCGAATTATTGCGTTTAATCATTCGATGAAAACCGTTGAGAGTTGAATTCGCGATTTCGTTTTCGTTAAACAAATGTTTCCCAATTGTAGAAAGGGAAAGAAATAAAGTAAAAAAAATAACTGCTCTGGCATTCAAACTGTCTAATAAAAGAAAAGTTTTATTCTTTTTATTGTGATCTACTATTTCTTCTCAGCGTACACTAAAATACGCACACTGAATTTTTTTTTAGATGCGAACGCGAGAATCGTGAATAAATTAATATGGATGCCAGTATTTGTTTAAATTCCAAAATTCTTTGCGCGATGTTCGATATTTCATACATCGAGTTCTGTTTTGAAACATTTCCATGTGTTCTCAATCGATACTGTTGATGCCTTTATGTACGCTGTAAACAGAAGTATCGTTGATATATTTTGTTTCCCGTCATTTTTGTCGGTACCACCAGATAATGAGTCAAATAATTGCATTTCATGAAGAATTGTTTTTGATAACGAAAAATTTACGTGATAGAGAAGCACTCGATTATCGTGCCATCTGAAATTTCATCTTTCGATCAAAATTATAATTTTAATTGATATTCCTTCGATTCTGTACATTTTAGGCAAAACACATACATCATTTATACCTTTTTAATCACGTGAGAAAGTTATTATTAGTACTGTTTCTAAAAAGGTTTTAGATTACGTAAAATTTTTAAGGATCGAGGCACAAATAGTAGTGCATTGAATAAAGAATCGCGTTGTCCAGAAATATGTCCTATTCGCCACCGAATCCTATCGGATTCTATAAGAACGAAGACAAACTTTAAAATTTTAATTTACATCTTGCAAAGGACGCGAGGATACATTTCGCTATTGGAATATAATCGTGTTTAATGGAATCGTTATTCTGAAAATTTTTCTACACGAGAGAAAACCCCGACGAAATAGAGGCGCGCGATTGTAGAAATTTCAAAAGTCCATCCATTGTGATAGTCCTCCAAACTACCCCATCGGAATCCTCGCGCAAGCCAGATTATCACCCTGTCCCCCTCAATCACTGTCACTCGTTCGTTCATGTTTCCTCGCATTCACACACGCATTCCACATCCACACGCACATCACTGGCCCGAACATACACACACAGCCCGTGCAATTTGAAAGAATAGAAGGAGACGTCAGACGACACAATAGTGTAGTAACTGTAGCTACACATGGGCTCGTATGTAGTGGAAAACGCGAAATAGGGATGCCCAGAGCGTATATAACCGATCCTAATCGATTTTTTTCCCTGGAACGTAGAGAACGAAATATGAAACGGATGTACATTATGTTTAGATGAGCTAACAGGGTTTGGCATAATTTAACAAAATGTAGTTGTAATTGAGAGCGTTATTATTTTGTTATGTGTGTATTGTGTTATTATATTATGTTCCACATTACGAGAAATAGTCGAAGAAATTAGTTTCATATTATTTAGTATTTTTTCATAAATAGTCGACGAGTATCTCGCGTGTTTTTTTTTTTTAATGGTAATAGCTTTTATGTGCTTATATAGTATCTAAAATTGGCTTTATCGGAATTACACATATTCTAGTCTTTTTAAGGATGGTACGCGGAGTTCATAAAACCGCGATTATCAAAGTCATTAATGCGAGCAATAATAACGCGACCATGGAATTTGCCGATAGTATCGCTTTATTTTTAACTTATATTCTTGTGAAATATTAAATAGCGATACATTCTAAATCTCAAGAGAAGAGATATGTATTTTTTAGGATAATACATTTCGCATGGAAAATATTTTCTCGCGTAAAAGTGATCTCCGCGTATCGCCTCGACTGAATCCCCCGCCGCGCCGGTCGACCGCGAACGACCGGTCGCACGTGGTGGTTGCTAAACGACCACCTTCCTCCCGATTAACGCGATCGATTATATATTGGGCATCCCTGTAAACCACCACCAACACAGGGTCGAAAGCGGCTCGCGTTCACGATCAAGCAGAAAATGAAGATCATCCAAGAGATCGAGCGCGGCAAGAGCAAGAGCGACGTGGCTCGCGAGCTGGGTCTGGCGAGCAGTACGGTCGCCACCATCTGGAAGAATCGCGAGAGCATCGCCGAGAGCTGGCGTAACCGGGACGTGATGCAGCAGGCGGACGTCGAGGACGTGGTGCCGTCGAAGAAGCCGCCGTCGATGTCGTCCCTCGTGTCGACTACGACCGGACTCTGCACGCCGGTGGCAATAACGACGATGACGACGACGACGACCGCGATCACGGCGACGACGCCGCCGTCTCTGGTCTCTGGTGTGGTCGTGCCGCCCCCGCAGGTGCAGGTGATACCACCGGTACTACCGCCACCACCTTACCCTACCCTCACCCTGCCGCCGGCATCGGCGGG
>QKQZ01052296.1:11498-31563 GCA_003595255.1 Solenopsis fugax
TGTACCGTCACCGCAGTCGACGACGCCGATCTCCTCGTCGAACCTGTCATCCATGACCACTACGTCGACCGGCACGACGACCACGACCATCCCGCCGGACAATACCCAGCAGGCACAGACCCAGACGCAGAGTCAGGAACTTCTGGAGGTAAGATGTCGTATGACGCATTCCCCGTCCCCCAAACCCCCTTCCTCCACCCGAATCACTCTGTCCACGGTCTTGCCCGCCTGGACCCAGATTGATTTCCCCATTGACTTCCCTCACGTAATATCTCGAAGCTCGATATCCCGACATATGCGCCACTTGGATCCATCATCGACCACATCATGTTCACTAATGAGTGTTGTCATATTGTCTTGTGAGTCGTTATTACTTCCGGATGTCCCTATCTCTTTCCTTGGCTTTAATTTCCTCCGCGGTCCGGACACGGTTTGCAATAGAAGGGCGAAGAGATCCCCGGAGGTAAGAGTTATACCGTGAGTATACCGGCTCGCGGCCCGCGATTCTTCTACGTGTGTTTGCGTGGGGTGAAATAATATAAGTGCTTCCGGTGCTCCCATAGACGAATATCGTGCGAATTTTACCATTTTACGTCAGCCTTCGTCGTCTCTTCAACGCTCTTTCCAACGTTCTCCTCAACGTTCTTTGCTTTGAAAAATAATGTAAAATCCGCAGTAAAATTCCATCAAATTTCGTCTTAATGAAAGAAACAAAGAATAAATTGATACACACATGGATATTCTCTTCTTCTTTATAAAGCATACATCCAACAAGGAGAATGTTAATGATTATCTGACTAGTTTTCCTTTATTTAATTCCTAAATTCATTTTTCGTTTTACAAACATTGGCAAATTTTGAAATTTTCAAAATATATTTCACAAATAATATCTGGGTTGTTAGTCGCCCAAATATCTTGGGGATACGTTGAAACAAAGCTGAAAGATTATATTTTACGTCGGTGCATAAAATTCAAGGTTCCTATGAACATGAGAATCTCCAGTCGGAGAGTTTCATGATATTTTTCCAATCGTACAGTTTCACGATTCTTCGAGCTCTCTCATTATAATACTCGAAAGTTTCAACGTGTATCGCCAAAATGAAGAGACGAACATGCTACTGGCGTCGTGAATTCACCCCTGTTCACTATTTTATATCGCGTTATGATAAAACGAAAAAAAAAAATACATATGTACACACACACACACACATCATGCATATAGATGCTCACCACCGTGCTTTCGTAGAATTGAACGTGGCCGATCTCTTCGTCCGGCCAAATGGATTTCGGAATTCTATTTTTATTATCAGTAATCGTTTATTGTGCTGTCTATGAAAGTACTTACTTTCGACAATTCAATTACATTCGTACCTATGAATTAATTTAAAAAATCACAAGTTTTTATTGATCGTTTAATAAAAATTATGTAAAATTTGAAAATTTTATAATGAAATAAGTCCTTCCTCTTCATATTGTGAGATCTGTTATTCTATTGTGTTCTAGTGTGTTTAATCTGAATTTACACTAAATTAACATTATTTTTTCACTTAAGGACCAAAATTAATATTATCATTACTGTCCTCTATCGATATCTCATTAAAACGAAGATAGAGCCCTAATTAAAGTAACGTCTAAGATAGATTGATTTACCCAATTCATCTTCAATTTATTCGAAGTGTATTTCGAAATTTGTTTGGATTCATGAATTTTTTGCCAATGAAGGGCAAACTTCCAAGCGAGAAATCCGAAATCCGGCAAAAAATTATAAAGAAGAAGCACCGATGTCGATCCTCGTGCTCTCGTTGGCCGACGTGTTTTCCGAGATCGGCGACGGAAAAGCGCGGTTCATCGAGAATCGCGCGGGATCCAGATGCTAGATCGACACTGCGATCGAGGCACGTTAAGGCTGACGATATACGTAGGCACGATATATATATACGATAATATATGAACCGACTGTCGCAATGCTATCCTGTGCCTAGCTTCTCCTGTCACTACAAAATAACAGCTAGCTACATGATTATCCAGCATGCCATACTTCTCAAAAGACCTGTCTCTAGTATTCGAGTATTCGCTACACGATTATATACAAGAGCTTTCCTTTACCTTCTCGTTGTACTGTGGACGAAAACGATACACGAATTACCCGCGCAATTGATATGCGACACCCATACTTAATATATACATATATAGATATATATATATATAAATATATACACATATATTACATATATTTTTATTACTATGTATTATCTACTGTTACATTTTTTATATTCCTTAGGTATAAAACGACACGATAGCCTTTATATTTTATCAGCTTAAGCGATGGTACATATGTACCGTTGATATAATATGTGCATACATAGGCGAGTATTGCTTGGCTCCTTGCATGCCCGGCTGAGATTTTTCACTTTTCCACATATATTCTTCTATTTCTCTTCGATCTCTGTTCATCTTGTATAATGGTGTTGGTCTATAATAACAATTTACGCTCTCTCATTATCTTTCACATTGTTGACTCTCTTTACTTCTATTTATATAATAAATATAATTATTTCAATTCGTGTTCTTGCTGTCGAGTTCGCTCTCAGATCTTTCACGAGCGAGTCAGTCTTCGTTATGCTTGGTTGCTGTCTCGGCGTATTACGCGTCACTTTCTTGATGGGGTTTTTTTTATTAAATCGCATGCCTTTGCTACTCTTTTTCTCTTTCTCTTTCTCTCTTTGTACAAGGATTTTTTACGAGGACCTATTGCGCTAATTGAATATGCAATGCTCATCGGTATGTAGAAACTGAGCGTGCGTTATTTCACGACTGTTATGAACCTAGCATATCCGATGATAAAGAGTCCACGAGAGCGCAATAATCGGATCGCCGAGTCTCGACGGAAACGAAAGTAAACTACGGGCATTTAGCAAAGCAGAGATATAGAATTAGATTTGTAGCATGAGCGTAGCCGGGAAAGACACAAAGATATACGATTTGTAATCCCGAAACTGCAGCATACTCTATTTTTCACGTATTAAGGGTGCAAAGTGGTAAAAAGTAGGTTGTTCCTTCTTTAAATTCAAAATCAACTTAGCATAACTTTAACTCACTATTTAGTTATTCGAGGTAGATTGTTACAAAGTTACGGGACCTTCTTAGGAAAATCTGTGCTGAGGAAGGATTGGCTTCAAATACAAATAATATGGCATTAAAGTATAAAAATGCACCCGTTACTAATTTCCAGCTATATCCCCGAACTTTAGAGTAGTGCTTAATCCCTATCACTGATCTGCGCTATTTAGACATCGCTTTCCACACGTAGTCTTCGAATCACAATTACACTGTGAATATCACAAAATCAAAATCCGAGAAAAAACTTGTGGAGAACATGTGTAGTTATTCGTTCGATTGCGATTTCGATAAGAATTCATTTCGTCTAGAGTAGTCGTAAATCAGGAAGCGAAGATCGAGGCGGTCGCGTTAAAAATTAATTGTTAATTTGTGCTAATTTGTGAACATTCACAAGTAACATATTTATAAATGTCAAAATTCTATACAGCTAGACAACCTTGAAAATTATGATACAATATCTCTGTAACTTTAGTTTTTACATAGTTCAATGCAATGTATAATTCAATATAACTTTACAAAAAATTGATGAATATTCTTGGAAATTATTTTGCGAAACAAAGTCTAAATTTTGTACAGATGCTGATGTAAAAATTTACATGATAGCTTTCATAGATTCGCTTCTGACATACGATGAATGTGTCAAAAAAAATTACAAGAAAAATTTTATTAATTTAAACTGACCTTTGTAGTTGTAATAAAATAGCTTTTCTGCTCGCGCAATCCTCTCGATCGTCGCTGCGAAAAATCAGTAAGGAATACGGTAACTTCAGATCCAATTGGCCAATTATCAGTACCGGTAACGAGATAGTAGTTTTCTCTGAAACAATGTCTCTTTCTCTTGTCGTAAATATCGAGCGATCCCGCGAACGAGAAACGAAATTGCTTAAGTTTCCTCTTAATAAACATGATTACGAATGCGAGTGACGTGTGTATGGCGTATGCGCAGGCACGGAAAAAACGGCAGGAAGAGGTGGAGAAGATCCGACTGGAAGAACAACAAAGGAAGCAACAGGTAATTCAACAATCGTTACTATGTTAATGCCCGACCCCGTTCTTCTCGAGCCGCCTAAAGTTAGATGTAATACGCGAACGAACGATCACGCAGTACCAGAGTTGTATTAAAGAGTACTTTAATTCCTCAGGAACGAGAGCTGAAGAGGCAGCAGGCGGTCATGCTGAAGGAGCAGGTGAGTTCTTGCCTTAAAACGAACTGTTCTTCGTCAATCGTTTCGTCGCTGTAGATTAGCGTGAGTGTGCGTGAGTGTGTCTCTCGTAGACGTAGAGGTGCTCTGTTTTACTTTTATCGCCTTCATTCGTTGTTTCCCGTTTATTTTTACGATGATACCGAACTCTGAACAAGTTACTTTTACGTAAGGATCGAATAAACCGGAAAGTAGGGAACCCTGTTTCATCAGACGCGTATACATAGCACAATTATTTTAAATAGTGTGAACACGTAAAGCAGAATATTTTACGTAATAGAATTTATTAATTATCGAAAAAAAAACGGTGTTTGCTGGTAGTGAAAACTTCGTGTAATTTGCATGCAATTTTTTCCGTAGAAATGTTTGAATGGTACATCTTATTTCGAACTCTTTGACATTGTAAAAATTCGTAGAGATTTTTGCGAAGGATTTAATTTCTGACGAATATTAATAGAGATCTAATCTAAAAAACTGTGTTAAAAATATTTGCTTTATTTAAAGTGAAAAATTAAAGTCGTTATCTTAAGAATTGAGAAATTAATTTTTTCTTTTTCTTGAAAAATAGCACGTTATATATACACTAGTATTCATTCATGCCATTGTTCCGAAGCGTATCGCGTATCTTTTTGAAAACAAAAAATCGTACAATATGTGTTGTTTTAATGTTTAACACAACAGTTATTGAGTAGTGACTACATTAAAAAAATTAATTACATACGCACATTTAATACAAAGAATACAATGCTATTATTTTACGTGTTACTTCGACGATTAATAAGTTTCAATTTACATTGCAAAATATACTCTGAAGAATCTAACATTATCTGTTTCGGACTCACAGCTCTAACTCATTATTTATATTATAATTCCAATATTCATCGACATGAAAAAACAAAATTGCTGATGCGATTAATATATCATTTTCGGGGAAGTGTAATTCATCAATGCATATTATACGCAGGATGTTCAATCTTCATTGCAATGAATTATCTGAGGAATCTCAAGTTAAAATCATTTTTAGCGTAAAATTCTCAATGGGAACCCGATTATCAAAATATTTACAGTGGAAATTAAAGGGTTTGCCATTTGAAAATTTTTGAAACAGATAAAATTTCAATATTTTTATTAGCTTCCAGACTAAAAATTTAAATCTGTTACAAATTGGCAAATCATTAATAAGACATTTAATCACATTAAATATAACGAACATTTTATGAAAATTGCAAAGTTTCTACACGTGATGATTGAAAGTTCTTGCTAAGAAAACATCGGCAGTTTGATAAATGAGCTGTCGCAAAAATTTAACTAGAATGAAGATGAGACACCCTGCAATCACTTATCGCGCTCGCTTTGAAATCAAAAGAATCAATTCAACATAACATTGTCGCGCATTGCTCAACAATCCTGTCGCGAAATGGTCGATCGCGCTGCCGATTTCGCGACACGATTTAACTTTGTGGCAGACAGATATTCGATAAGTAGAGAACATCTACACGGTAGAAAGCGAGGGAAAGATTGTTAGATTGAGTGTGGCGGTTTGAGCACTAGTGGACTGTGGATGTGTTTTGTGCCGCAGATGTACATGCAGGAGCTCACCAAGCAGCGCGAGATGCTCTACACCGTCGAGCTGGTATGTCACATACCCAATCTAGCGTCTAACAGAACGGCATTAACGAATTAGCGACTTGCTCTCGCAACTAACTCGCATTGGCTCTGCGTTACATCACAAACTGGCGGCGTGCACACGAACGGCTTTTATGCGTTACATTCTCATTAAGTTTCCGACGGGCGTCAATTCGAGATCTAACGATGGTTTGTGTCGGATCATGTGTCGCGATTTATACGTTATCACTCAACACATCTCGGCATATCATACTTTTGTCCGTAACGCAATAAGCCCGCTTAC
Source organism: Solenopsis fugax (assembly GCA_003595255.1). Lineage (NCBI taxonomy): Eukaryota > Metazoa > Arthropoda > Insecta > Hymenoptera > Formicidae > Solenopsis > Solenopsis fugax. Next base: position 17,730 of record QKQZ01052296.1, read on the forward strand.
TTAATCGATCTGTACTTGCTTCAGCTTCCACAAATCATTACAATTCATAAGCTTACATCCTAGCGAAAAAAAAGCACGCGTTCGCACCTCTGAGTTAAGTGCTAGGAAATTGAAAATTTATTCGTTTTGCCATACAACAACGCGTTCAATAGAAATTTCTCTTGGGTTTCCTAAAAACTTCAGGACTGATTTGACTGAGGGAGATCGTTTTTCATAGCTCGGGCGGCCGTTAGATCTGGTTTTTGCTAGAAGCTGCACGGTTTTTTCTGCGCACTGTAAATGTAAACTGGGCGGTTTTTTTCCGCCACGACGCGCCGGATTGCTCTTCTATGACTATCAGTGCATCCGTGTAACAATTATGTTCGTAATATGTAATGCGTGGAAGAGTATTTGGGACAGTTGTAGAGTTTGGCCCGTTGTCCGTGCGTGACACAAATGCAAAGTGGAAAATCATGGGAAAACTGTATGGAAACTTGGATAATTCGAATAATAATTAAAGTGCTTATTTCTTTAAATTTCGAATTAATTAAATTTTAATTAAACTTTATAAATATGCTTTTTAAAAAATATATACCATATAAATTCTCTAATATATTCTTCAAGATCTCTTTTGTTCTTTGATTTAGTCAACAGTAAAAAAAGTAATAAGTTCTTGTGATTTTCTACTTCACACATACACAAACTGCGCTTTATTGGCAATACACAACGGAGAGTCTATACACACTATTCGCAATTTTGTTTTGATTCGACATTATTTGCATGAGCGTACCACTTAGTTTTGCTGCGTGTTACTGTAACGATGAACGATGACCGCAGGAGAGGGAGAGAAGGAGGCAGCATATGGCCCTGGTGCGGGCATTGGAGAACCGTCGGAAGATGGAGGAGAAAGAGAAGAAACGCCTGGAGGCCAGGGCTGAGAGGATAGCGACGAAGGAAAAGCGGGCAGAACAGAGGAGAGTCGAGATGGAGTTGATTGAACAAATTCGCAAGCCCGTGGAGGATATGGAACTGACAGGTACGCGAACAAAAGAGTGACTGATACTACGCGATGAGAACATTGCTCCTACTGCGTCACGTAGCGAGCTAAGAACTTGTATGCCAAGTTTGTGACTGATGAGAGTTTTGGACTTCAATGACCTTCTAATTTTAACTAATCTTTCAGATCACAGATCACTGCCAGAAGTCAAAAGAATACCTGGACTTAAGCTCTCTGGGCAAGCGTTCGCAGACATCGTCATGGTATTCGAATTTTTACACAATTTCGGGGAGACTTTAGGATTCGGTGAGAACATTTTGTTTTACACACGTCGGAATAAAAACTATTAATCATTTTATTCGGAATTGATTATTATTGATCTATTTTATAGACATGGAATCGCTGCCGAGTTTGAGGAGTCTTCAACTCGCCCTTCTCAATGATGAAGAAGCCGAGGAAGAGATGCTGTCAGTTATGACGCACCTGTTGGTGTGTGCTATCGAAGACCCAGGAATTCCGCAACCAGCCAGACACACCACGGGCTTGGGTCAGAGTTTACGTCAAGCTGACATCACTCACGCCAACATCAGTGAAGTACTGAGAATTTATTTGTACGCGAACGCAACCGGCGAAGTAAAGGCTCTGACAGGGGTGTGCCTTGAGCGTGAGCGCGACAAGAAATTTGCCGATCATCATCAAAACGGCGGCGATTACGCTTCGACCTGTTCGGGAAAGAACGCGCAATTCTATGAGCACTTACATAACAACGAAACGTGGAAGATGTCCGAAAGATTACGAGATAAGCCTTTTCTAGCGTTGAATCCGACGCATAAGGCGCAGATGCTCGCTTTCCTCTGCAATGAGCTGCTGCAAAATAAGGCTGTGATCAGACAGATAGAGGGTAGCCTCGAGACTGTGGCTCAGTTGAGGAAGGAGAGATTCGTATTGGATACCAAAATCAGAAAGTAAGTTGTACGATATGAAAAAAATAATTCGTTAAAAGATGAAATTGATGGATTTATAATATCAAAAGTTGTCATAAATTATCTTTTTATTAAAGATATGTCAAAAGAAGCTAAATTAAATTAATTAAAGATACGTTACAGATTAATTCTGTTTTTTTTTTCAGATCTGTTTTAATAATATTGTTTATGGTTTTTTGTGTTTTTACAGACTTAGACAATTACATAGTCGAAAAGTCCGAATGGAGGCTGTGGGCGTAATTGTGAACAAGATTGGCGATACAATCACTATCGAGAAGAAGGAAGGCGAGGAAGAAAGCAATACTACGTCCACTGCCGTAGGTACGACACCTACACCGGATGAGATTCATCATGAGGATGAAGTAGAAGACATGTCTGAGAATGAGAGTGAAGGCACTCAGCCAGAAGAGGTATCTTAAAACATTAATTTACTCTTAAGTTAGTCTAGAAAAATTTATTTGATATTTAAAGAAAAATTCTTGTTCAGGAGGAAGACAAGAATTTGTCTGGTGAAGAATTGGGCAAGAAATTGGATAAACTACTGAAACAATCGGAGGAACAATTGCAAAAGCTGAATAGCTCTTCAAAGCAACTCCGTGCGCATATATTCGGTCAAGACAGGTATTGGAGGAGATATTGGGAATTAGCATGCGCTGGCGGCATCTTTGTGGAAGCTATGGAAAGCGCCGAACCGGAAGTTCTCGAACTTCAAGCAGAGCTTGATGAGAAGTACAAAAACATGCCGATAGAAGAGAAGTCCGAGGTGAAACAAGAGGGCGAAAGCAAAACGAACTTCGAAAATCGTGAAAATGAGGCTCCGAACGAAGTTAAAGATGAAAAGAAGCACAACTCGAACGAGCAGCATGAGGACACGAAATCTCGTGGAGATAAAGTGAAGTCCGAGATAGAGGAGGTCAACTGTAAGAAGGAGCCTGTACAAAATTGCGGCTCGGAGAATTCTGAGGGTGTAAAAGAGGAGAAGAAAAACAACGACATCGATAGTACAATGACAGATGCGAAAACAAATGTCACGTCCGAGGAAATAAAACAGGAGACGGAGGTGATCAATAAAGATGTCGACATGAAAGAGGAAATGAAAAAGGAGAACGAAGAGATGGACGAAGAGACGACGAAACCTTTGGTGAAAATGATGGAGGATAAGATCGTCGAAACAATACCGAATGGCGACAAGTTCAATCACGTCAATAATCTGCACAATGGGAAGGAACTCAACGGCTCCTTTATTTCTAGTGAGTTTCTATAAATCCTTGCCCAGGACAGACTCTTCAATATTTTTAATTAAAATTAGTTATGTCGATTATTTCAGACAACAGCAATGCCGAACCTAATTGGTTCTCCATCTTACCGCGTGAAACGTGCGATACTCCGGGACCTAGCACTAAACAAATCTTTGGCATAGCCGAGCCGACCGAGCTTAGAATTCCAATATTTCCGCCACCGGCTAGTCCGAGTTACGATAGATGCGACAGTCCAGCGCCTCTGATATTAACTCAAGATGAGGCAATACAACTAGAATATTTGAAAGTGCACGGTTTACCACCTCCTGGGGAAGCCAAACCAGTGCCGACAGGTAAGTCAGTTCGTGAATATTAAAATAAGAATATACCTATAAGGATAACGTTTCTAATTGTGTGACTTTACACAGATCTGAGATATGGTTGGTGGAGAATAACAGATGTCGATACGTTCCAAGAACTTCTCGAGCATCTACATTCTCGCGGTGTCCGCGAGAAAGAGTTGAAACGCACAACGTGGGCAACAATGGAGTCCTTCCTAGCTGTAACCGGTAGAATTAATGTTGATCCTGGCAACATGGCCGCCACGGAACTTCAAGCGGAACCAGATGATTCCAACACGCCAATTCCGAAGCCCGATAATCCGAGCAATTGGAGCGAACAGGTTGCGCTACGAGTAGATGCTCAACTCTTAGAGCAAGTGGAAGCACTTGAAGACAAAGTGGCTAACGCTAGTATGCAAGTCAAAGGCTGGAAGCTACCACCGCGAGCGGGAACCGAGGAAGCCGAAGAAATCGAGAAATTAAACGAAATGGAGAAGATTAGCGCGGTCGAGCAAGCGCGGCAAAGGCTACTTTCTTTGGAGGCAGCTATAGAAAGGAGATACTTGAAACCACCTTTAGGCGTTTGGTAAGATAAATTTTCTCAATTATTTTATTTTTTGTATATAATAATTGTCTTAATTTCTTCAATATTCGATAATAAAAGTAAAACTTATGATTACTTATTTTACAGAAAAATTGTATATATCATTGATAAAATACAAAAAAAAGCTTCTTAAATAAAATTTGATTATTTTATTATCATTATTAAAGCATTTAATTAACATTTAAATTAAATTTGTAAAGCGAAAGGTTTACAATATAATTATATTTTAATTTTGTGTTGGTAATTTCGTAGCACGGGAGATCCCAACTTGGCAGCCCTCAAGGCGGAACAGGCGGCGGCCGCTAACGCAAACTCGAATAATTCCGAGCAGAATAACCAGGCGCCTGCACCACCAGAGGAAACAACGCCACGGGGTCTAAACACCTGGCGGGAAGCGACAGCACGAGCGCACACGTCGGCGCAACTTGCCATGGCGCTCTACATGCTCGAGGCCAGCATCGCATGGGACAAGAGCATCATGAAGGCTGTGAGTCTAACAACAGCTAGAAACTCGGTCTGCGCCAAGCTACGAAACCGCTGCGTCTCACTCAAAGCTACCAATCAGTACAAACAGCTATTGACTACTTCTCAGACCTCTGTGGGTATTCGCACTAACTTACTAACCGAATCGTCCTTTGCTACCCCTGCTCCCGATACCCTTTGTCCTTTCCATTAAACGGCTCACAGAGAGTGTACGTCGCCTCGAATGGATATCGACAGGTGTCTACTCGATCCGATGACCAGAGCCTAAACGATATGTTTCTCACGCGACAATATTTTTATAATATGTCCGCTCCAGTCTCATTCCAAAATTCTTTATATATCACGTGTGCGAAGAATATGGCAATGAAATTTGCATACATCCGTTGGATTTCGCTCTGTTCGCGATATCTGGATACATATTCATCTTAATTTATGTGGATGTAGTTATATTATAATTAAACGCGCGTCCATCGATGAGTCATGAATTATTGGGACACAATGTATGTACAATTTATGTACATGAATAAAAAATCGCTAAATATGCATTAAGAATGTACATTCAATGGTGGTCAGAGTCTAACGTAACGGTTGCATGCAAAACTGCCGCTTACTATTTGTTCGGTTTGTTTTAATTGTTTAATACTTTGTTTTTTAACTTTTGCGTTCGCATAGCTCTAGTTCGCTTTTTCACATTTTAGTGCGTTCAAAAATTCCATTGCTATTCTTGTTATTATTATGATTGATTTATTGTGGCTTACATGCATTATTGCACGGATTTAAGTTGTATTGTAATATGAGTGCATATGTAGCATATTTTATTTTGATATATGATAACTAAAACTCAAAATTATCCTTGCCACTTATTATTTTGTGGATTTATTTGCTATACTAAATTATATTGGATTAATTATATTATTATACATAGATTTAATTTGATTTAATTTTTGTGCAATTTTGAATCATTTACGCGCTTTATTAATTGGATTGTCACGAATTATCTAGAGCTTTCTTGTTGCTTTTAAAAATTGTTCAAAATGCTCAACTAACAAACAGTGCTATAATCTTCATGCTATTTTCACGTGAAAAATTAACTCTTCCGTTCTCCTTTAAATGAGAAGTTTATTCATTTTGATTTGCAGAATTGCCAGTTTTGTCATAGTGGAGACAACGAAGATAAGCTGCTGCTCTGTGATGGCTGTGACCGTGGCTACCATACTTACTGTTTCCGTCCAAAAATGGAAAACATTCCTGATGGTGACTGGTGAGTAATGCTCTTTGCGTATCGCATTCCTATCTGATTCCACTTTAAGTTTTAAGCAAAGAGTTTCAAGCGTTTCTTACTTAACTTTCAGGTATTGTCACGAATGTATGAACAAAGCAACAGGTGAACGTAATTGTTTAGTGTGTGGAAAGAGAGTGGGTAAAAATCTGGTCCTATGCGAACTCTGTCCGAGGGCTTATCATACTGACTGCCATAATCCTGTCATGCCAAAAGTAAGTAAATGTCTCTGTAGATACTTGAAGATTTCGTAATTTAATAAAGTTAAACATGTTGCAAACATTTTATCGTAACACTTTGCTTACAGATGCCACGAGGAAAATGGTATTGCTCTAATTGCCACAGTAAACAACCAAAGAAGAGAAATAGTAGTCGAAGGAGTCATACCAAAGGGGGAGGCACCAGAGAAAGTGAAAGTTCTGATCATCCACCAGCTAGGTGATTACGTTAAAAACAAACAAACATTGTCAAGTTGCTGGCTTAATGACGTTTCATGCGAAGTATATTAGAAAACAGCTATAATGAATGATTTGATAATATTCATCGCAACCGCAAATATGGCGGACAAGTATTATTCCCGATTGAATAAAGTAATCTCAAACGAATCTAACTGTATACGAAAACTATCTGTATACACTGTACTCATGCGATTACCTACTTAATCCTCTCGGCCCGTGTCGCAATATCGCCGAGAATTTTTATCGTCTCGAGGGAACTTTTCCTTTTATGCAGGGTGTTGTATAGCTTCTATGAGAAGCTATAGATCCAATTTTTTATTCTTTGAAGGCGGTTGTCACTGATAGAATTTTTCCGAGTGGTTTCCGTTCCTTCAGTGTCTCGTCTCAAGTTTCTGCGCCGGGACACCCTGTACATTCACGATACATCGTTGTTGCCTAGTGTACTTGCGATCGCCAACTGTGGGATAGGTATTTTCTCAGAAATATTCGTCGTAACAGTAGAGCCGCCTTCAGGTTATGTAGGACGAGTCGGAAAAAACCGAGAGAGCGCAAGAGGGCGAAAAATAGAACGGAAAAAGTAATAAAGAGCGAACGAGAGACAGAGAGTCAGAGAGAACGCAAATAGAATTCATCGGGAGCAGCGTACCCGTCTCAGCCGGACACACGATCGAATCTTATGCAATTCGTCCTTGCGCCTTCGTCCAGAGGCTTTTATGACGGGAAACCTCCTGCAGAACGGAAGCTAATCGTGCAAATAATTTCTCTGTTGTTTTGCGCCGCAGTCCAACGCCATCAACGGCATCGAACACGCACGTAGAGGATGTCAGTTCGTCGGAACCGCCGACTCCTACCGCCTCACCACGGAAGGAGGGTAACAATCGGACTCTCACGAAGAAGCAACAACGAGAGCTGGCGCCTTGTAAGATACTCCTCGAACAGTTGGAGCAGCAGGACGAGGCCTGGCCGTTCCTCCTACCGGTGAACACCAAACAGTTCCCGACCTACAAGAAAATCATAAAAACCCCCATGGATCTCAGTACGATTAAGAAGAAGTTGCAGGACTCCGCGTAAGTTGTCCAATACGCGCCAGCGATTAGTTAACGTACTATCTTTAGCTGCCTTTCCTCTCAAAATCTCTTGGTCTTTAAGACAGGCCTAATAGATCTAACACATACACACAGACTGATCGCAAAATAAAAAAAACTATTGACCGATCGTCAACCATGGTCGGCTTGGAAGGCTGAAGTTTTTCACAACGAGTGCTTCTCGATGCAGGTACAAGTCTCGCGATGAGTTTTGCGCCGATGTCAGGCAGATGTTCATCAACTGCGAGGTATTCAACGAGGACGACAGTCCTGTGGGCAAGGCCGGCCACGGGATGCGCAGTTTCTTCGAAATGCGCTGGACCGAGATCACCGGCGCACCGCCTCCGCTTCCACAAACACATAGCTGAGGTTCGGTACGTTCGCGCAACACTTGCAACAGCTTCGCTCACTTCTACTATTAGGATATGCGCCGCGTCACTGACCGCGATAGACTGACAGTCGTCGAAAGGAACTGATCCATCCCTCTACCACTTCACTTCCGAGCATTAGTCGGCCTCGTTCTAGCGGCCGATAAAATTTTTCCATTGTAATGGTAATTCGTTGCGAACGCGGGTACATTCTCGCCTATCGTATCATCCATTCTCGCTGTTCATCACGTATGCGAGTGCGTTTTTCTCGCGTTTCATAAGATGCTCTAGTACTCGGGTATACTGTGACACGAATGTCTCGTACTTCATTTCCTTGTTAGCACCTATGACGCGGTTTTTGTCAAACTTACTCATTGTAATAAAGTATTATAACGAGACGCTCTCATAGCCGATCGGACATTCGGCTTCGGTTTAACGAATATTGATACAGATGCGAGAAGCTTCGCACTTAAGTCGAGATCTTAGTCCGCGGACAAGCACTTCTCGACATCGACGTGATTAATCAGATAGAAGCACGCGCGCATCGTTTCAGTCCCTGTCGATTGGGACGGAACAATGCGAATGGTCATTGTACTTACCGATAAACAAGTGAACATTTGCCTAAGCGACAAAAATGTAATTTGCGATTGTATTATACGGGCTTAATGTCGACGCATTGTCGGCGAAAGAAATATTTTGCAAAGTAATAAATGTGAAAAAGAAAGAAGTTATATATGTATATACAAATATATAAATATGAATATGAATATAGTGTATATGCATACAGAATATCTATATACATATATTGTACACATGTCACAACATACATACATTCAAACGTACATTTGCCCACGGATGAGCACGATAAGGGTATTACTCGCCGTAGAAGTAGAATAGACAAAACGATGAACGAAGTTAATGTTTAAATTTGTAATATGATAGTTTGGATAATCGAATATAAATGAATTGAACTTTTTCTCATAAATTACAAAAAGAACTTTATTCTCTTCAGCCCAAGAGAAGATTGAAGGAGAAGAGGTTTATTTCGATCATCCGGATTGTCGTACTACAAATTGAAGATAAGATCGTAGCACCGTTTCGCAGAACCATTTTTGTTTCTTATGTTCTTTGCATTTAGTTTCAAGTTTCATTTACTTACGAGTTATATGGAAGACGCATGATATACGCAAAACGAGACTATTTATGATATAACGAAGAGAAAAAAAAAGAAAACATTCATATTTTCACACATCAGTATTCTAAGACAAGGATATACGTATGTCTTTACTGTGACCATTAATTCGCGGATATTTAAAATTTGGCATATTTAAAATTAATAAGTATAGGATCTAATTATCATAACTGCAATTACTTTTTTTTTAAAGCGGAGAAATTTAGACAGATTATAACGCGTAGTCAGCAATTATTCTCCACTAATTAATTAATTAAGTGTCAGATCTTGCGTATTTACGCTATGAACGATATGTTGAAATACTTTACTCGTAGAAAAAAAAAGTGAAATCTTTCTAGAATACTCCATCTGCTTGATTTTATGCAACACAACGTCGTTTTTCGACTAGTATACGTTGCGTGTGTAAATCCAAAATCTTCCACTGCCGAGAGATTCGCATTGCGTTAAAATCATCAACCCAAAAATTTTATTTATCATTTAGAGATTGTTAATTTTGCATACGCAGTATGCAATATTGGTTATTACCCTCGAAAGTGATAGCGTTCATCTAGCTTCCTGTTTTTCGTTCATCGAATGTCATAAAAATTCCGAATCAGCGCAACATATACACGACAAAAATTAGACGTTCAGGGATGACATCACCAGAAACTGTATAATCTGTCAGGCTAATTAGCACGTTTAAAAATACGATCAGCGTGAAGATTATTCGAATACAGTAAGAAGAACGCCGTGCACGGCGCGCGTCTTTTTCGAATTTTTATTCGGGAGTAACAAACGCGATTGCGGTTTTGTTGTTATTGAAAAACTAAGTTTTCGTATAATTACTGTGCGTAGTATTATTATTATTATAATGTAAGAATTATATTGCAATTTTACCTGCGCATCGAGCTCGACGACGCAGAGACTTGCGTTAGTTCTCTCCCACATTAACGCGGAGTTTTCTAAGGACGACACTCGGCCGATCGTCGAAAAATCTTTCGAACGAAGTATCGTCGCAGTGTTACCGTAGAATAAAACGCGAAGGGATAATATATCGCGCTGCGAACGCTAGATTGTTAAAATAACGGCGAGTTTCTCCGATTAATAATAAATGTGGTATCTTTGTGAATGCGACCATCTTACGCGAGACGGTGTCGATGATGTAACGAGAGTACATTAACACTTGTATCTTGTTTTGTATGTAATTGATGTACATTATTGCTCGTAATAGCAAAATAGTTGGTAATAGCGAGAAAGACCCGAAATAAGGGAGTTCAGCCGTAGTGTGACGTGCTAAATGATTACGGTTTAAAGAAAAAGGAAAAAAAACATTCGTAGCGTGTAAAAGTATTAACTAGAGTATAAATGCCGACGGAGGAGCGACTACGAAGTAAAAAGTAATTAATATTGTTCGGGGTGCGACTGAAACGGAGCGTCGACGTGAGCGTCGTAATTTAGGAACGAACATCCGGTAAGATCGCTGACGAAGTTGCGCAGTGACTATAAAATTCCGTAGCGTCTCAATGCGTCGAGTGCCAAGACTTAAACCGTTAATTGTACTCGTGAGAATTTGCTAAAATGATAAAGATAAAAAACTAATCTCATGGTTTAAGAATTTACGAATTTAATTATTAGCGGTCTCCACAGTTGCAGTGCAGCGATCAAATTCGTTGCGACTCGGGCACTCGGCGTATTAATTTGCGAAAGTTATGATTAACATTTTTATTCTCTTCTTTTTTTTCTATTTGTCTCCACTTCGTTCTCGACGCCACGTGTGATTTTAGCTTCTTCAGTAAAAAAGAGAGAACAACTGTTAGCTTTTGCATGCGTTAGAACTTTTGCAATATGTGACGACAAGAGACTGCAATTAGTTCATACATTCACTAATGTAAAGCGCAAATTGTGGGGCATTTTATTGATCTTACCGGTTGTTCTTTGCCGGCCATGCCGCTTGGAGCATCGCGCCTCGCACCGTCATACAGTAGCCGATACATTTAGATATCTCATACATTCAGACGACAAAACCGACACGCAACAGAAACAAATAATTTTTTAAAATTTAATTATTATTTAAATAGTACAGTTACATTGTTAGTACGAATAAAAACGACGCTTTTTATACGAATTTTAGTTTTTAAACGTCGATCTTACGATATATATATATATATAGTGTATATATATATGTATGTGTGTATGTATATATACATACATATATATATATAGTATATAAAACTGAGAGAGACAATGGTAATAGAGTAATAATAATTGATATCGATTAACGGAGCAGATAAAGAGAAACGAAGGAAATGTGTGGGAGGAGAACAAGTGAGCGAGCACGAGAAAAAGAGAGGAAGGTAAATAAGAGTGTATGTGTATGAATGAAAGTGAAAGAGAACGAGAGAGAACAAGAAAAAGAGAGAGAGAGAGAGAGAGAGATGTTTAAGTTAGGTGATTGTTTGTCTATCGTATACACGAAGGCATACGTTAGGTAGCCTCGATGCTATTTAAACAGACTTAATTAATGTATTGCAAATGAATTAATAAAGTGTAAGCGAAGCGTGTATCTATATAGTGCGACTTTTTTTCTTTTGGCAACTATATAATAAAATTCTCGATGAACAATTAAGACCCTCTGACATCCAAACATCAAGATATATAAAGAATAGATTGAAATATCTTTTCCCACAAAAGAAATTATCAGATTGCTCTTGCAAACCTCGGGCGTATTTTTCACTTCAACATATTGGTAACCATTTTATTAAAGTTCTTTAACATTAATATATTGTAATAACACTCGTTGTTTCTTGCAAAGCAAAAGTAGAAGGAAAGAACGGCCGGTAATACGAACAATTCTAGATGGTGTAATTTTTAACAATAGTAATTTATTAATCCTAAATATACATGAATGTTTCGACTTTACTTAGTCTTCATCAGCTTGAGCAAACCCAATATTAATTAATTATTAAATAATGAAACACATTACGCAACAATTTAAACTACAATTACATATTTAATAAAATAGTATATATGTAATGGCAGTTTAAATTGTTGCATAATACGTTTCATTATTTAATATACGGTAATTAATTAATATTGAGTTTGCTGATGAAGACTAAGTAAAGTCAAAACATTCTTGTATATTTAGGAGAATAAATCACTATTATTAAAATTACACTATTTAGAATTACTCGTATTATCGGCTGTCCTTTTCTTCTATAAAGTTCTTTAATTTAGTTACTTATATCATCCTTCAATTAAAATTATAAAATCCTTCAAGTAAAATTGTGTTAAGGAGAAAATTGATGTTGTTTTCCAAAAATAATGTTAAACTTTCGTTCTGTTATGTCATTTTTACAGATTTACTTGATTGCTAATGAATTTCTGCAATCAATACGCAAATTCAGAAGGCACTGATGTTATTAATAATTAAAATTAATAACATAACATATGATATTAATAATATATATTACGTTAGCAATATTATTATATTATAAATGAATACTATTATAGATATATATACCATTATCGCATGCTACAATTTTTTTTGCTATTCGAGTGGCGTGAGAAATTCAAATTCGCCACTACAGCGCATGCGCAATGTCAATCGGTGTTAACAAAGCTAACTTCTGCGCGGAGCGTGCTGTTGTGCGTGCGACGCAGTGTGACAACAACAAGGATAGAGTGGGATAGACGTACGGTTTCGTTCGCGACGGTGAGTTACGTGTGTACTAGGTATACATGGGTATACACAGGTAACGAGGTACGGTACTCGATCGCCGCATGGCTCGTGCCGGCGAGAGGGGATCAGTTACGCGCTCGTCGATCAATCGTCCCGCGGAGCGACTCGTCACTTGCGACGGCTCGGTATTGCCCACGTGAACGTGCCACGATCATCATGCGATGACGGTTTTCAACTATCTTTGTAGAACTGCCAGTGAGTATGACAAATTCGATCGTACGCGGCGAACAAGTGTTCACCGTACGGTTTCTTTGTACAATTTTTATTTTGTTGTATTCCGCATTGTTCGTTGCAATCAGTTGTACCTTGAGAGAACGACTGATAAGAATTAACCAACGTCACGGTTATCAAAGAGGAACGAAGATCTGGTGCCGTCGAACACATCTTAAGAAACGGGCATTTCTTGCCGTTTTACTGGCTTCTGCGTTCTCTTTTTGCCGGCAGCGAAACTTGATTGTAAACAAACTTAAATGCACCATCTCATTTCAAGCGTGAAAAGTGCAAGAAAGTGCAGCTTAATGTCTTGATTTTTATTTCACACAATACGATGATTTGCATACTCATGATATAACGATAATGACATAACCTTTTCGAATAAGAATGACTTTATAAAGAAAGATCTTGCTGCTTATCGTCGTGTACACTTAAATGTCATTTATTGTGACACGTCGTATAACGGAGCACATTCTTATGACATTTCAATGACAGCTATCGATTCTCATAATTGGTTTTTATCGTGCGATTAGGCAACTATCTCATATCCTTGAATAACTTATATCAGGTCAAAGGCAATCGAGGAAACACTTTATCGTGTTTTATGAGAGAATATTTTTTTCTTGCATATATATATATATTTTTTTTATGTTATATGCCTAAAGCCCTACCCTGAAAAAATGCGTCTTAATTAATATTTTCGTACGTTCTTATTTGAAAAATAACAGAAACAATTATGCGAATTGATTTTATTAAACTATTAATTTAATTAATATTTCTAATTTAATTATTATAAATGCATATAAAATTTTTATCAAAAATTTGACCTAATTTTATCATGTTTTCTATTTCTCGTTCCAAAAAAGAAACTGTGAATACAAGCTTATAAATCCATT
>QKQZ01052297.1:0-10816 GCA_003595255.1 Solenopsis fugax
GAGAGAGAGAGAGAGAGAGAGAGAGAGAGAGAGAGAGAGAGAGAATTGCCACGGGGGACACGTGCGTGTGCTAAAAATTATTTAAAGAGCATATTTATAGAACTCTTTCACGAACAACACATTTAAGATCTCGCGCATTTTTATCCAATAGCGAATTGAAATATAAAACTTTACGCGAATGCAAGAATCGTAGATCGATCTCCTCTCGCGACTGCGAAAATCCTTCGACACGTCATTCACAGTATTGCAGTAACGCGATACACATACGTGTGTATGTACATATACGTGTATAAGAAGAAATAAACTTTCTCCCGACGAGAGACGCCAGGAAATTTTTCGGTTCGCCGAAAAATCCTAGAGATACGAAAGAAGGCGGAAGAGAAAGAAAGAGAGAGAGAGAGAGAGAGAGAAGAAACGGCGGAAGACGGTATCAAAACGGAAGTGCAACGTACGAACGCGCGCGAGCGAACCTTTATCAGCCTCCAGAGGCACGTGGTCGCCGGTACGGGTCGAGAACGACACCGGATATAAGCGACGGATAAGAAAGTTTCGCGGCGCTATGAAAAATGCAACGGCCGAGTTATCGTCGACGTGAATTTTTCATCGGTGCGAGTCAAGTCCTCGGTCGCGGGAGCTACTCGCGAGATTCTCCTTCTCCCCATTCCCCCAACCTCCCATCCTTCCACGTCGGTCGGTCCCTTCCTCCGTCCACCGCCAAACGGATGTAACAAGCATCGAGAGTAAGAAGTTCCGGTCTGACCGTCAGTGAAACCGTCCACGGTGAGCGACGCCAACTTCCGTGGCTTCCGGAAACAGCCGCATGCATGATGCAAGTGTTACCGCAGCAATGGTATTATAAACTAGAGAAACATGCTCTTTCCAATACCCCCGTTAATCTCTTCAGGGACAATTTTGTTTAATTGTCACTAAAGGAAGGACTTAAAACTTACTTTAATGTAATAGTATTAATAATGCAGATTTCAAATATGTATCTAGAGAAAAATTATGTTTAAATTGATGAAATCGTTTCTTTCACTTGGTTTTTTTTTAATGTTGAAGTGAAAATATCTTTAAGGAAAATAAAAACTTATTTGATTTTAAGGAATGACGTTATTAACCTTTTTTTAAAGTAAATAAATTATTCGTTCAAATTATTTGTTTAAGCAAATAATTTTTTAATTCAAAGAAAGTACTAACAGAAATGTAAGAAATAATTAGTTGTTTTAAAAATATATTTCATTTAAAAAAAATTAGCGTTGCACAACCAAACTATTTCATTAATTCTAATAAAAGGAACAACCAAAAAGTTTCTTCAAATCAAAGAAATTTTTCTTTAATCGTATAGCAATGCACAAATTTCATTGATGCAGACAAATATTTTTTGACTCGAAGAAACTTTTCTCTGAATGTGATATTCTTTTTGAGGTCTAATAGAAAATTGCACGCGTATGATTTAAAAAAAAAAGATAAATTTGTATGAAATACGTTTGTACTGCATGTATTTTTAAAGAGATATTGACAATTTTTAATTTAATGTGAGAGTGCACTATGTTAATATTAAAATTTATAAAATATTTATATTTGCAAATGAATTGCGGAAAACAAAACCCAAAAAAATTTCATAATAATTAATTAATTAATATTGACAAAAGATACTGAAATATTTATTGTACATAAAAATTCATTACGCTCAAAAATAATACATTTGAAATAAATTCTTCATATTTCTATGTGATAATCAGTTAAATGCAATATTAATTATTGTACAGAAAAATCTTTCATGTTGCATGAGATTTTGCGCCTATCGTCGTTTCAAAGAATACTGTGAAACGTTAAAATTTCGCAATACTTGACTCTCATAAAGAACTATTTCTAAATTTGAGCATACGTCATAAAATCGCCACCACATGTCATTTTTACATTATATTTGCACACTCGTTTCCCTTAACGCGGGGTGTTTCTGTACTACGGGGGAACCCAGTTTCCAAAGTGTTGCCTCAGCGAGAGTGCAGCGAAATTCTTCACAGAACTATGCAGACGGTGGTCCGTCGCGGAGAAATAAGACGGCGCCTAATAAAGTTCCGGCGATACGGCCGAGTGTCTTCCCCGGAAGATGTCTTCGACCCGACCCTCGTCACGAGTATATCCCCGCCGAGAAATAATCACGCGTTTAGGGGTGCACCGTAAATCTTCTGCCGTTGTTGCGAATGCAGTCGCATCCGCAATATAGCATCGTATCGCGTTTATGTGGTCTCTAAACGCGCGGATACACGAACCCGACATTTACCGCCGGCAGTTCAATTGTAGCTCGAATTTGCATTTAGTAAAATTCTTTTAAATTTGGTTCTAATTTCTGAAGCGCATTCGAAAGAATTGCTTCGAATACCCAATAAAAATGCAGTTTTTGTTACACTTGGAGCTTTTTTTTTTACGTACGTGTTACGCTTGTATACTTGAAAAAAAATCCATATTTATAAAAAGAGAATCGACGTTAATAAAAGATACGAAAAACAACAATTAATTCCAATGTTTCTTCATATTTGCTCATTTGCTAATAATATAAAAAATTAAACCAATTATTTCTTTAAACGTGAAAACATGAACATTATCGGCAAAAAAACAGGGTTCTAATATTAATCGCTTGAAACTGCAAATACTGCTAGTCGTGTTATTTTATGGATTTGTAAAAACCAATTTCTTGCTTGTTTTTCTCGGAGTATTTTCGCCTCGCGTCTGACGTTATCGCCAGACCGCTTCTCTCGCGGTGCTACACACGACAGTCGCATATAACATAACAAAAAGAGATGTCTCTCCCGCGAACGGTATGTCTTGCAATCTTTTTTCGAACGTTCTCTCGGAAGTCCGTGGACCTAATCGCGCCCAGATATACGCTACTTTCGGAAGGATAGTCACGATTCCGGAGCGAGATTTGTCCCGAGAGTAGGAGATTGGAAGCGAGAGAGATGAGTCACGGAAACGGAGATACGAGTTTCGAGAGGCAGATAGGAGAAATTCCATGGGGCGTGGACGGGATAAGTTATCCTCGCGTTTCCGCGCGCTCGTGCGCGCGCGCACCGACATTATTTCGTATCTTGCAGGACACTTCGGGCAATGAGGACGTCCTGCCCGGTACGCCGCCGGAATCCATAACGAGGTCTTATCAGTCTTAGTCCGTCTTCCTTCCTTTTTCTCGCGTTTCGCATCCGATCCGTTTCTTTCCCTCATGCGCGCTCCTCCACCGTGAAGGACTCTAATGTTATCCTCTTTGTCCCTCTAGAATTCCTCGTTCCGGAATGGAGTCCTGCTACTGACGCCACTTCACGTTCGCGTTTTTGTCTGACGTTTATACCCGCGAGTGTTTACCCGTTGCGCGTCACGAAACATGCGCGTTGCTGCGAATTAAAATCGCAAATGTAAGAGGCTATCTCTCTAATTCCTTTGCATGAAAAAAATTAAGGATGTCCTGATCTATGTTTAGATTGCAAGATTTCATTCATCCTTATTTTTTTAGACAGTGATAACGCAAAAAAAATATTTAAAAAATTAATATATTTCTTCTCTCTCATATAAAATTCTATCTCAGAAATTAATTTAATAATAAATTGTAACTCAGGGAAAAAAATTAAGTACTTTTTCCCTACTTCAGTATTTTTTTTTCTACACCCAGAGAAAGGTTTCTTTAAATAAAAAAATATTTGCTTAACTTAAAGAAATTTATGCATTGTTAGATTAAAAGTAAAGAAAATTTCTTTGATGTGAAAATTTTTTGATTGTTCCTTTTATTAGAATTAAAAAAATAGTTTGATTGTGTAATGCGAATCTTTTTTTAAACGAAAGAAATATATTTTTAAAACTAAATTATTTTTTACATTTCTGTCAGTACTTTCTTTGAACAAATAATTTATTTACTTTTAAAAGGTCAACTAACGTCATTTGATTAAATTAATAAACAAATTTTTATTCTCCGCAAATATATTTTCACTTCACCTTAAAAAAACGATTTCATCAATTTCAACATAATTTTTATATAGGTGTGCTACTTTTCGCAGAGACACAACTACACAGTTTACTCTTGCTTAGCAAAACCGGTAAGATACGTGATCGGGAGTAAGATAGTGTCGACAGTAACGAAGCAGGAAACGCGTCCGACGTTCCATGCCAAAGGACATCGGGGGTGAGTAAAAAGCCAAAAGGTCGCTTGGCACCAATTAATCGAAACATTCGATTTACCGTCGTTTCCGCCAAACCGGCGAAACTACAATACAACGCGGCCGCTTTATAGCGCTCCGAGCGCTAATAACGAACCCCGGCGAACGATTACACGGCGTGATTTCGCGCAGATTGAACGAGTGATTAATTCTCGCAGCCAATCCCGCCACGTCGCCCCGCGTGGCCCTCTGCGGATTCGTCGTCGACGGAATCCACCCCTTCAGGAGAGGATACTTAATCCCGCGGCAACGAAGGAGCGGTCGGGACGTTTATTAATTCGTATGTCGGCTTTCCCAGATGAGAAGGACGAGAGTGCATCGAGAAGCGTCGCGCGAGAGGGAAACAGAGACGTAAAAAGATAACGTTATCGTGCGGTTCGTTTCGTGGTAGGCGGCATCTCGACATGCGAAAAGGGTACGCGGAGAAAAAAATTTACTTAATTTTAGTAAATATATTTACTAAAATTATATTTACTTATTTAATTTAAATAAATATTTTTTAAATCATGGAACTTCTTTCTTAATTTTAGTAAACTGTTTCATTAAAATTAAAATATAAATTATTGTTGAAAAATTTATTAAAATTTATATTTCGTTGACTGTATTGCATAAAACAGATTTGATAATAAGTGAATGATTTACTAAAAAGGAAAAAATTATATTATTTTTTGCGTTAATAAATACAATTATTTATTAGAAAGAAATAGCAATAGTTCACAGTATACAAACACATGGTTTACTAAAATTAAGGAAAATTTTCTTTTTAATATATTTTTTTCTCAGTGTAAAGAAACGATGCGAAATTTTGCATATCGCATCATTTTTTATCGATATTGTAGTACTTTTTACCGAGAGTACCGACAATCTCAATTGACTCTTTGCAAGTAAGCTGCTGCCTCGATGGAGTTTCCTTTTAATTCACAAGTATTCGCACCGTGAATTGCTTCTATCCAAGAGAGTAATGAAAGTGAAACGTTAGAGTAAAATATAAAGGTAAATGATGTCAAAGATATTTTTGTAATTTCAATAACATCTCTGTAATTTAAGAGAGAGAAAAACAAAAACACAAATATTCTATTCATCATTATGGATCTTTCTTAAATTTTATCTCTTTAAAATCTCTGTAAACTTATTTTTTCCGGAGCGACGAGATTTAATTTTTAAGTAACATTACTATTTTCAACTGTTTATAAAAAAAAAAATGAATTAACGTCCTTTCATCTACAAATCCTTTGAACATTTTGAATCGACCCTTCCCTCAAAGAGGATGTTAGACCGTTAATAGTGCTCGAGTTACAAGCGATGAACTTTCGGAGGTGCAAGTAGAAAATCTTATTCTTCCATTAGTTGCAAATGCACTTTACCTTAATTAAGAATCTTACTTTGAAAGTCAGTTGCCAGGGGACTTAATATCGCAAATTAAAAAGTTGCGAAAGCAGCTAATATCCGTAATCAAATTTTCATCGCGAAAAAGATCAACTCCAAGCTGCTGGCAGAGATTTACAGGTGAAAAGAATGACGATAGCCGCCCGTCCTGCATGGTAATTCTTTCATCCCCGATGTCGCCGGTCCCCAGAAGCGCCCGGCGCGTCGCGTTCGTAGACAAAATATATACGTTCGCGATTATACGCACTAACAACAGAACGGAGGACAAAAGGGGTGGGCAGAGCGAACAGGGGCTATTCTTCTGCATTGATTAATACGCCCCGTGGAGCTCGAAACAGTTTCGCGACCCTTCCCCCTCCACCCTCTCTCTCTCTCTCTCTCTTTCTCTCTCTCGCTCTCGCTCTCGCTCTCGCTCGAGAGGCCGACTCGCATCCGCGGCGAGACTCATCTCCGATTTTATGCCTCGTTTGAGGGCACATCCCAGCAGCCCTTCCCCCAAGACACCCTCGACGACGCGGCAACGATCCCAACCCTCCGACGACGACGACTACGGCGACGACACGACAACGATGGAGCGGCACGAAAATCACAGACCACGGGATTCACCGTGCGGAGAACGGTCTATTTGATATTTAAATAAGCGTACGCGACGTGCACCCGCGCTCAGTCATCGCTCAGGGAACCGTATGGGTTTATAAGTCGAACCGATGTCTTTTTTTAGAGAGGGGGTTGGCAGGGAAGGGAGAAAGGGTGTACATGACGTTGCGAAGGTTACGATCGATCGGGGCTGCTCAAGGCTGCCGGTGAGATTTTCTGTTTTACGGCAACGGCAGGGGAAACCCTTTCCACGAAGGTATTTTGGCGAAGGTATATTGGAGTAAGGCGAGAACATCTTTACGCGTGGGTACCGCCCACAAGTTCTCGAAGCGAAGCTGCTTTGGCAGAAAAATAGTCTTTGAACCGAGAGATATAACCGTTAGAAATTCCCTTATATTAATAATCTGACAATATGCACCGTTAACTAGCAATGTTTACATTTGATCCTGACGAGACATTCTGCATATATTAAATACTTTTACACGAAAAGAACGGTTTTGCTGAAATATCTAAACATTTAGCTAAATACAGATCTGGAAATAATTTTATTCCACCAAAATAATTATGACAGATATTCAAGCATAATGAGCAATGCTGCAAAAATATTGACATTCTAGCAATAAGTTTGAGAGTCCAATGCAAAGTACGATTTTGTTAAATACAGATATGAAAATAATTGTGTTGGATCATTAAAATAATTACATTGCACTAAGAAAACTAAAGTTATCAAATTTGATTATAGTTACTAAATTCTTTTTTCAATGCAATGTAATTATTTTAACGATCCAACGTAATTATTTTCATATGTGTACTTTCAATAAAATCGTTCTTTCCATTTCTTTCGGTGAACTGTGTGCGAAAATAAACGTGCATTTAAATCAGGTAATAATTTTATACTTTATAAGCGCTGCTATATAAGCATTACATAGAGAGTCAAAAGCAACCGTATTCATCGCCGTCTCATCTCCCTTAGTCTCTTGATACCGCTTTAAACGATATATTCATCGTGTCTTAATCCATAGGTATCTCGGACAACGCGAGCCCTTGAAACAAAGTTGTCGGGTCTCCGGCAAGAACTCCGAAGGCACAATAACACGCTCCCGTATTAAACGCGGCTAAAGTATGAGGGCATCAACTTCGTGCTCCACGAGCTTCATACACCTCGACGTGTTATCGTGTATATACGTATCACTCCGTGGGAAATTTGAGAGCTAAAGAGGAGCGGAGGGAAGGAAGGAAGCAAGAATAAGACGTACACTTGTATCTGCTCGCCGAATTCCTGCTTCCGACGAGAGGACATTAATCTCGCTGCATTCGGGCGCCCCCCAGTGAGCATTGAGCCAAGAATTTCGCCGTTTCTTTTGCAACTCTCTTCCTTCATAAATTCATAATTAATTCAACCAACAATAACGAGCGGAATGTACACTTACACTCTCCCTCCGTCCTCTCCGACGAGGGAAGAGAGAGCTCAGAGCCGATGGTGATATCTGTCGCACCGTCCTATGACGCGTCGCTGGCTCTATAGCGAGAAAAATTACAGGTTTGTTATTGTGTACTTTTCCTCCCTGGCTTTTCATGCTCGATCATTTATTTACGCAGAGCGATACCCGATTCCACGAACCGATCGAATTTTTACCGCACAGAAGCGACTCTCTCTCTTATTATCTCTCAGCATCAGCGATGTTATAACTTTAACCGATACGGATACGGTCAATCGTAATGAGACTGATATTCAATACTACCATTAAAATCGTAAAATTAAACGAAAATGTTATCAGTTAAAACACGAAATTAATAATTTAAAACCAAGATTGTTTTCTATTAACGAGACGCGCGCGTATACTGAAAATAAATGATAAATAAATATCCGTGGTTGTACCAAAATAATACGCGTTATAAACTAATAATACCGGCGACAGTGTAATCAAGACTCTTTTGTAACACTGTTACACATGCATGGTAATTACAAATTTATACAAAAAAACGTTTTGAATTAAATCCACTGCTCCCATTTAAAATATTAACACAAAAATCAGTGATTTACACCAGTTAATCTAAATTTCGCTGAAAGCTCTCTATATTTTCAAACTAAATACTTACCTTTATTAAAAACGCAAATGAAATTCAACATTAACAATAAAATAAAAAATTAATACGAAAGTATGAAACTATATAAAGTTATTGCATTGTAAAAAATAAGAGAGCAGTAATAATGGCTGCAATTCGTCTTTGTCATTTAATACGCTATAAACATTGAACAAAAGCCAGCTCCGCGCTGCCTGTTAAAGGGTTAATCCGGTCGACGGATCATCTTTGAGAATATAAAGAGACTCTCCGAAATATATTAGAGACAGTCCGCGTCGGACGTCGCCCGGTACGTCGGGGGCATAAATTATACCCGAATGGAGAATGTGCCCGCACGAGTTCTCTCGTTTGACGACTGCTCGCTTTGTCCGTTCCGTCGGCGTATTTCTGACATTAGAGACCCCCTTAAAGACGATTAATTTTTCGACAATGAAAATAAATGTTTCCCGGCGCACACAATTTCCGCGGTTTTCGTCACTGTGTCAAGGAGCTGGTTTCTTCGTCGGGAACCAGACGAGTAGTATTTCGAGGAAGTGCACTGTTTCATCTTGCATGCTCGCGAGTTATGAAACATTCATAAGAAATACGTGAGGTTATGTAAAATTTCAAACTCATTCAACGTTAGAAGTTGTAATCGATTTACGTTCGTTATGAAATTTATTGCAACTGAAAGGCATGCTTAAGCTAACATGTAATGAACAACGATATATTGCGTGACCGCGATGTTGTGGATTAAAAGCGCAAATTTGAAAGAGATGTATGAGTACAGAAATATATTCGCAAATTCGATGACGAAAAAACAACGTTATCGCTTAAAAATTATTAATTTCAATGATTTATATGTAAATATGTAAATATATGTTGACGTTATCATAATTTTGTAAATCATAAAAGATTAAAAATATTCAAAATGATTAGTATATCAAAAACACGTCACATAAATATGAAATATATGTAGCAAATATAGTTCACTAAAAAGAAAAAAAACTTACGATACAAATCAAATTTAAACTTTAGTTACTATTATTATCCAAGATAATTACAGGGCAATAAATATTTCAAATACAAAATATAAAATATAAGCTTGTATTTTGTATTTCAAATCGAAAGATTGCCAATATTTTGTATTTGAAATACTTTTTACCCAGTCCTGTAATTATCTTGGATAATAACGATAACAAAAGTTTGAATTTGATTTATATCGTAATTGTATCTTTTTTTTCTTTTCAGTGAACTATATTTGTTACATATATTTTTCACGCTCGTGTGACGTGTTTCTGACATACTAATTATTTTGAATATTTTTAATCTTCTACAATATACGGAAATTATAATAACATGAAGCTTGTAAATATTTTGTACTTCAAACTGAAAAATTGCCAGTATTTTGTATTTTGTAATTCAAATAGTAATTATCAATATTTTGTTTTTGTATTGGAAATACTTTTTGCCCAGCCCTGGTTAATCATAATAAAATCGTTTTAATAACAAAACTAATATCAAGATAATTAACGAAGAGTACATCAACTTGACTCCAACTCACTAAACGAAACTTCAATATTAATTTTCTTCTAGTTTTGCAGTTCTTTAAGTGTTATATAGTCTACTGTCAACACATCACAGAACGTTAACAGTGGAGTTATGCGAAGGAAGATTACGAGGGAAGTTAATTAGCGCGATCGACTGGCGCCGCTAAGTACCACCGCGATCGTGGACGGTATCGAGCACGCGACGACGTTCGCGCGAGTACCTCGCGGATTAACGAGTCTAACGAGAGGGCGGGTGCTAAGCGAGAGTCGTCGCGACGAAACCGTGGTGTTAAATTAGCGGTGTCGGTGATTTGGTCAGCGGCCAAGCGTTTAATTTACAAGCGCGATAATTCAGACGTGTAATCTCCGAAAGGCGACGACGGGGGAAGCTGCGGGGCGCGTTTTCGAGACTGTAGCTCGCTCGCTCACTCGCTCGTTCGCTCTTCGTCGCGCGATGTAAAAGGACATTAGAGGCGAAAAGCAGCGAAGAGAAGAAAAATCATTTTTCTCCTTACTTGTATGACGACAAGGTGGATGGGAGATCCTCGTAGGCGTGGAGAGAATCAGTTGTCGTAGACACCGGCAGCGTTACCTGTTCGTTCACAGCACACACCAAGAAAGCGAAGAACACCAAGAGAGCGGAGAACAGGCAGCGTCACGTGTCACTGAACCGCGCCACTTATACAAGTGAAGTCACACCTCAGCCGGTCGTGCCGGCGATCCGACAGATTTTCGTCGCGCGGGCGATCACTGTCCTTGCCCAAGGGAAAACAACATCCGATCGCCTTTCCAGGAACCAGGGGGGCTTCCGGGCAAGGTTAGACGAGCAATTCCGTCGTCGTCGCTATTCCCTTTCAGCGAGGTGACTTTCAGCTATGCCACACACCTCGCGAGACGTCGTGACGCAAGGGTGTACTCGTCGTCGAGCGTCGTCCTCGCGAACGCGCGCGCGTTTTTCCGCGATGCGCTCGCGCGTGGTTCCGCTTTCTCCGCGGACCGCGAGGAAGAACG
>QKQZ01052298.1:0-12589 GCA_003595255.1 Solenopsis fugax
GAACGCCCCGGGCGGGACGCTCGCCCACGTGCGTAATTGGCCGGCGGAGTCAAGGCTGTGTCAAGTGCGGCTTTAAAAAGGAGAGAACGGACCGTACTGGCGAGAGTGGGATTTATTGTTGGAGATCGATATACATCGGATACATAGACGAAGATCGGTACGGACGCGAGGCGCCAATCCGCTGGTGCACACACTTTACGGTGTGTTATCCCTATAAGCGCGTAATATTTTTATATTAAATAATATTCCTAAATATTAATAAAAATGGTCATATGTCCACTCCTGATAATATTATATGAATATTACATGAGAAGTAAATAATATTGTATTACTTTATACTTCAATATTTTAAATTATTGGGAATATTATAACTTTTAATAATTATAAAGTTCATGAATATTTTATGCATAATAATTTACATTAATTTTTGACCACAATAATATTCATAGAACATTTTCATAATATTCCACGAATATTATGTAAAAACGGACACACAACGTTCACACAATATTCCCATAATATTAAAATAATATTAAAAATATTGAATAATATTCTCGGAATATTATTATAATATTATTTTAATAATATTTTTACAATATTCTAAGAATATTGTGAGCTTATAGGGATGTTAAATTGCGGCGAAAACTTTTAAGCGAGAAATAATTTCAATTTACAGCAATATTGTATACACGTACAAATAAATTATAATTCAATTAGTGCCTTGGTGAATTAGGCCGAATGCGGATCCATTAATTAAAAGATAGGATCATTGAAATTATTCACTTCAGGTATCTCCGACAAATAATTCCGTTCATCAAAATGATAATTCAAGCATCATGATAGGAATATTATACCGAGGAATTGTTTTTACGAGCATTGCACGATTCGCTGATACGGACGTCGCGAATCAGCTCTCGCGATGTATTATCAAGCCACGCTAACGATTATTTAGTAATTACGGCGGATGATTACAGAGTTTTCGGCGGCGGCGGCGGCGGCAACGACGTAAGTCGCGAGAACGGAACGAGTTTATCGTCGAGCTGGCAGCTTGATAAGTAGGGCATTATCTTCGCGTGGAAGACTCACAAAGATTGATGATCAGCCGCTTTTTTACCGCGCACCTCGGTAATGAGCCTCGGACCGCGTTTTAGCGTAGATGACACGCGCGCTCTAATTACATCCATTCTCTATTGCACGCGTTGCGCGCGCATAACGCGCACGTCCGGGGTGTGATTTATGCCGCGGGGACTCTCTCTCTCTCTCTCTCTCTCTCTCTCTCTCTCTNTCTCTCTCTCTCTCTCTCTCTCTCTTTCTCTTTCTCTTTCTCTTTTTCTCCCTCTCCCTCTTCCACCGCGCCGGAGGATAAGTTAGATGTAATCTGATTTAAGCCTGGTAACGCGCAACCGCACGAGTATTCTTGTACGCACGTGATGGACGACGTTAATATCATTATTTGTTGCAAATTGCAAGAACGCGTTATTCCGGGGATCAACTCTGCAGGATTAACGGGCGCGGAATATTTATCAAATTATGCGGAAGAAAAACGGCGAAACGCGGGACAAAAGCGAGAGAGAGCGCGCCCGCCGTGATACGCGAGCTGTGATTACCGATTTTCACGCGCGTTTACCTGCGAATATCCCGGAGGAAAGGTGAAATCGTGTACGCCGACCGGCGATACGCGCGATCTGTAGCTCGAAACAAATATCATACAAGCGAATGCGTTGTGAAACTCGACGCAATGCTTAATAAATGCATTATTCTCTTACGCATTTGGTTGAAACGTCGCGTGACCAAGCTTTGCTTGCAGCAGGAGGGCAAAGATCACATTAAGCGTGGAAATTGGTGGTAATGAAGATAAATAGCGTTTTGCATAGAATTTGTCTAAGACCCGGTCGATTTAAGCCGAGTTTAGCGCAACTTAATGCGCACCGGGAACTTAAGAGTAGAAGTTACCGTTATAAACTCACTTCACATATTATTGACGGGTCACTTGGTAACCTTTGGGCTTTTTTCATTTTATGCATTGTCAAGCATGATAATATTTCGCTCGTACAAAGATATAAACAACTCGCGAGAGAACGCTTTGCAATGTGTTATGCCACATCGAATAACTTTAACACAAGAGCGTGACCTAAAAAATAATTCCTGTCCGAATAGCTACCATGAAATATGAGTGCATTGTACGTATAATACATAGATTCATTAAAGATTTATGATCAATAAAATGAAGAAGTGTAGAAATACAAGCCATATGTATTTAATGTAAGTTTTACTCTAGATTTTATGACGAAAACTAAAAATACTAAACGAAGCGAGAAGGTATTAGTTGTCAGTAACGATACGATGAATTTGCTTAAACCATCTGAACGAATAAGGTTCCTTAACGGCTTATCGTGTATGTACTAACTGGAAGTTAAGACGTGCAACGGGAAAGGGGGGGGAGAGGGATGCAAGCAAAACAAAATACCGGTCCGCGACGTGCGAATCGTGAGAATCGGAATGATTAAGGGGAAGGAAAGCCCGGCGATCGGCAGGCGCGTTATTAAGACGTCGCGGTATCCATTGGCTCCCGATGAAGATGTTCGACGACTAACGAGAACGATGAATACCAGGTTCACCTCGGGCGAGAAGATTGCGGTCGGTGAAGATGGTGGAAGGTGTGCGAGGGGGAGGATGGTTTGGGGGAGGAGAAGGGACCAGGAGGACCACGAAAGCAGAGGGAGGGACGGCCAACAAAGCGCCTGCAATCCATGAGTACCAAAGGCTCAAAATAAATTGCTTGGTGCTTCGTGTCTTGCATGCTCGATCTTCGGGGCAGGAACCATGATACCTGGAGCGAAATCGTGCGGATCGGTAGGCAAATTAGGAGACCGCGCGGACCCCGAAGGCGCGACGGCTTCTAATGGAGACGTTTCAGAGACGAGGGGGACTGAGGAGACGCTGAGAGGGGTGGCAGGTGGACAGGGGGAAGAGAGGACACGAGAAGAGGGGGAGGGAAAAGAAGAGGGAATACAAGGTAGTCCCTCCAGGGCGAGAAGACCGCGCTCGTTTTCCCAAGCGAAGTGGAAGAAGAGGATAAAAGGGACCGCTCGCAGAAGACCGATAGAGAGAAGGGTGGTGGGGGCTGATTCATAGGTAATTCGTTTCTCCTTTTCGAACCTGTATTTAGGTTCTCCGACGACGGTGTCCCTCTTGCACTCTCGCACTCTCGCGCGGGTTCTCGCTCGCGTGTATATGCGCGCGCGCGCGCGTGAGCAAACGCCATGCTCCTCCTCTCTCTTTATCTCTCTTCTCTCGAGAGAAGACTACTCTTCTTGAGTTCGACTCGATAATCGATCCAGAAAAGGTGCAGAGAGACCTTTTTACGATTTATCGAACGTCGTTAAGGTTCCGACGGACTAACAGCTCACTCTGCGCGGCAAACGGATCGGATTAAACGAACGCGAAAAATAACGCTCAAGATTTATTTTTCAAAGTGCGTTCTATCTCATTAATAGAGTATCGTATCTTTGTGTCAGCGCTGCTAAGTTTCCTAGCGATATATCAGGTAAAATATTTTACGCGAACCTTGAAGCTTCTCTTCGCGTCCTACGTTCTCACGTCGCGGATCTTTTCGTTCGATCGATACGCACTTTCGCAATCGTTGCTTTCTACTTGTGTTACTTGTATGCAGCGTACTTGCTCCTACTTTGAAAATTCTACAACTACAGATGCCACTTCCGCCTTTCTCTCTGAGAAACAATGTATATATTCTCTTAGGTAGTACATAATGTTTCTGATTATGAATGCGGACGAGACCTATTGCTAGAAAGTATCGAAAAATTCTCTATTCAATTCAATAGGATGTGAATATATCGTTCGCGAATGAGCTCAATTTTCTTGTACTATCTCAATGATCGACAACTCGCCAATTACGATCGTTGAACCGATCAAATCTCATGCTTGGTTGATCTCATAGTTTAAAAAAGTTAAACTCATAATATTAAATCAGAGTATAAAAAGAAACATAATAGTAATTTTGTGATATCGATTTAAAATTAAGAGTTTTTTATTTTGTTGTAATATCCCAAATATCTTCATATTATTCCATGAATAATTTTGTCATTGCAGAATATCTTTAAATATAATGTATAAAGAGAGGTATTTAAATTCAATTTAATTCTATAAGAAGAAATAAAAAATACAAATAAATAACAATAAACATAGATAATTCGGCCTTTAACGAGCAATATTATTTATTTCGTAACAATAATAAAACTTAATTAAACATCTGACAATCTCATTTAATTTATTCAGAAAAAATTATGTTGCTTAATTAAGACATCTAACAAACGCGTTTCGTGCTACACAGAGCCTTCTTCAGTGAAAAAAATTGTTAAAAAAAGTACATTTCCATAAAATAACAATGCCAATATGTATAATAATTTTTCGTGTTGTTAACACAGTTATCATCGCGAATCACATTACTGTGTTAACAACACGAAAAATTATTATACATATTGGCATTGTATGGAAATGTACTTTTTTTAACAATTTTTTTCACTGAAGAAGGCTCTGTGTAGCACGAAACGTGTTTGTTAGATGTCTTAATTAAGCAACATAATTTTTTCTGAATAAATTAAATGAGATTGTCAGATGTTTAATTAAGTTTTATTATTGTTACGAAATAAATAATATTGCTCGTTAAAGGCCGAATTATCTATGTTTATTGTTATTCACTTATACTAGTTTATCTCTATTTCGATTATTATAAATAAATAATTTAAAATAAATAAATAATATTTTATCAAATCGAAATACAATCATTAAAAGTAACAAAAAAGCAATTATCCTTATAAAATTAAACTTGAATTTAAATTCAAATAAAATAAAATTTAATTATATTACAAAATTAAATTTGAATTTAAATACCTCTCTCTACATTATAAAGGCACTTTGTAATGATGAAATAAATTATTCATGGAATAATATGAAGATATTTGGGATAATATAACATTCATG
The DNA here is from genome assembly GCA_003595255.1 of Solenopsis fugax. Taxonomy (NCBI): domain Eukaryota; kingdom Metazoa; phylum Arthropoda; class Insecta; order Hymenoptera; family Formicidae; genus Solenopsis; species Solenopsis fugax. Next base: position 5,002 of record QKQZ01052298.1, read on the forward strand.
ATAACGTACATAATGTGTACGTGGGATGCCTTCGAATTTTTACCGTAGCGAACATCATCGTTTCGGTGTTTACATTTACGCCAGCACGAATCCTTTTTTAGACGCACGTCACCCGAAAAACATGTGCGAAGAAAGAAGCCAGTTAAGATATCGAAGACAGCTGCCGTAACATAAGCTATGTCCATCATAAGCGCCAACCGCTCATAAAAAGATCTAACTAATCGCCGTGTCGATTTTATTTTCCACAGATGTGTGCTGACTATTAAATCTTTCAAATAAATACTAAAATATTTTCCAGCGTTAAAATACGCGCATAATAGAGACGTTATCGTTTCCTTGAAGTGATGCGTGTGTTCATGGCGCCGTAAAAAGCACTTTTTAATCCGGAAATGCGCTCGTAAAGTTAATCGAGCCGAAAGGCATCGTAAGATATCTCGTAGTGCCTAGTTAGCGTTATCAACGATGGAGAAAGCTTCCTTTCCACTTATAAAAAACAGATCGAAAGCAACGTGGCTGCTTCCTTGAGTGTCCCAAGCGTTCCTCCACACATAAGTGGAACATGCACCCGACTCTTCCTTTCTGTGCCTCTCCTCGTTCTCTCTCTCTCTCTCTCTCTCTCTCTCTCTCTCTCTGTGCGATCCTTGATTCTATAACGAGAGTCCTCTCACACAGAGCAGCACGCTTGTTTTAGTTTCTAATTTCGGGAATCCACCGCGTACGGTAATAAAACCGTCATAAAACAGCAGTAAAACAAAAAAGGCCAATCGTCGCGACCACCGCCTTCTTATAGACACCGCGGGACCATAAACACGGGAAATTATCGTTATCTCCCGTAGATGTTACCGAAGAAGCGCACCAACGTACACAAACTTCCCTCGCGGCATTAGCCGGAAGCGACCAGTTGCGGGACTGCGCGATCATTTAGTTACGCGGATAACGGTGAGCTCGTGCCAGAATGCAACAGCGGAACAGCGGGCGCGTCGACGCGCTCCGCAACGCAACGCAGATGCATCCTCCTTTTCTTTCTCCTCGATCGCGCCATGGGATGGATGCGCGCATACATGCGTAGCATATGGGGATAGAGAATAAAAATATCGACGATGATCACGGTGAGAAGAGAGTTCCGAGGGAATGGCGAAGCGGGGGATCTGTTCGCACGATCTGCGCGAAGTCTCGAAGCAGCCAGACCGCAATAAATATCCCATTAGGAACGCTGCGTTATAGGTAATATTATGTTAATTGCCCGTGGTCTCGACCGCAGTCGGTTGAGTGTTTGTACGTATGTATGTGTTTATATGTACCGTGTGTTACGAGCTATCGTAACACACGGCAATACCTCCGTCGGCAGTAGCAGAAATTTTAGCTATACCAAGAGCTTAATTAGCGTCCAACAACCTCGTCATTACTTTCAGATATCGCTAATTGCGAATAATTTCGGCGACTCATCGCGATAGAAACTTACAGATACTTTTCATACGGGCTTGCTTTAATTCCTCGATTTAATCGGCGTGAAATCATATGAACTACTTTTTGAGAACTTCCGCTTAAAAAATTATGTAGATCTTGAACTATTAATAGTACTATAATGCTAGTTAATTAATGTTGTCGCTATCTTAAATTCTCTTCAGAGACTGTAACCATACACTGAGAAAAAAATTTATTTGAATACTTCCAATGAAATATTTACTTATGGCACGTAAATATTTATTCAATAAAAAAAAAGATAGTTAAATTAAATTAGTGTTTCTTGTACTAAACAGATATTTATTAACATTTAACAAATTATTTCTTTGCAAGTATTCAAACAAATATTTATTAAAATGTAGTAATTTTTTTCTCTCAGTGTATGAAAGTATTACAGTGTGAGTTAAAGTTGACTCGTTACACGCACCTGCTTAATCATATTTCATCGGATTATCCCGCCACAAGTTTCTCGCAAAAATTGATGTAGTCGACATTCGGCGATTTGCCGACACCACAAAATAATAAAGATATCCTTATATTCGTCTGGATCCCCGCGTAACGAAACGGAGATTTCGTGGTCGGATAAGAAGACGCTAATTTAAACAGTGATCTTAAAGTTTCGTAAAGTACATAAGATCCCGATTGCGTTCTCTGAGCCGCGGCGGCACGAGAGTAGCCGAGAAAGAGAAGAAGAAAATCGTGGGGAGGAGGGGGAGAACAAGACAGCGGGTTTACAGAGAATCCCGTTATCGGCGACATTCGTGGATGGCCGGCAACGTACAGGGGACCCCGTCGAGGTCCACGGGGGATTCCTAATTCCCATGCAAATAAGCCAATTTATTTTGGTGAGCCAACTTCGAACGATTAGGCTAATATCGCTTCGCCCCGCGGTGGACGCATTCTGGAGAACGTTCGACGCTCGTAAAGTCGTGTCCCCGACTGCGACTTTAATTCGCGACTCCCCTTCCGACACCGAGCCAGGCGCTGGTGGTCTCATTCTGATTAACAGTCGTTTCGACCGTAAATCGCAGGAAATCTTCGCAATCGCCGCCTGATCACAGGCCGCAAATGTTTTTCGCCTCCGGGAAATCGCCGTGCAATTACTCAAGCAGCAAAGAGCGGTCTTAAGAACTCGATTTTCTCGCGTCTCTCAGACTGGCAAGCTCATATGAAGCCATTTGGCGGGCGTAAATTATCGACGCCGACCGCACGGACTCAACATTACCCCAAGTTATTTAATTGAGTAATTAAATTATTCCGGATTCCTTGAGATAAATGCACAGAGAACACGGTCATATTCATAACTGTATATCTATATAAATGCACTTGCATTTTTAATTATTCGAATCGAAAATTTGCATTTTATTATAATCTAGATAAATAAATATAAAATAGAGAGAGAGAGACGAACTTGAATATTGTTTAATTAACACGTTATTCGGTTCAACGAAAAAACATTTTGCTATTATCCGCTCCTGGATGGATATATAGACGTTCTTGTAATCTCGGGGCGTTGAATATTTATAATCGCATCCTAATCTAGTTTCACAAACGCTCGTCGTCCGTGCCACCGCTGCACCGGCCGACAAAGTCCAAATCATTATGTCCAGCCCACGCATTCTTTCCGCGGCGGTCCTGGCCCCGTCTCAGCTTCTCTTTTTGATCGTGGTGTCGGTCTGAGGCGGGAGATCCCGTAAGAGGAAGGGAGAATGCGCTCGGCGAGAGGAAGCGGCCGAGAAAGAGAGAAAGAGAGAAAACGGTTATACCTCGACTGCACCGGCGTGACGGTCGAGGTGGTCCAAGCTCTGCTGGTGGCCTGCTCTCGCACTTACACACTCGATCGCATATTCGATCTTGGATCGCGAGACTCTGTAGAAGAGTCTCGTCTTGGGACTCGTCTCGTCACCGATTACGTGGAAAGGACTGAAAATCCTCGTAAAAGAAACGACCTTCTAAGCTCTATTGTAAGCAAAGTGTGTGATTTAATTGTAAATCAAATTTAAGAATTGAAGTATGGTCTACTTCAGTAATGGCTTTGTCCCTGTATAGACATTTTAATCCTAAATCTGGCAGTCAATATATAAAGATAAAATAAATTTCTAGTACAGATAAAAGCTATATTCTTTTTAAATTGATTTGTTTTCATTAATTCCAAATTATAATGAAAACGGATACTTCAATATTTCGAGGAGAAATAGGATATTAATATTGATGTCAGATCTAAATCGAATAAAATTATTCTCAAATCTATCTGATAAATTCAAGTAAAAATTCAATGGTCAATTCATTTTACTGGGTACTGTAATGAGAAGCGTAGTAAATTATCTGAACAAATATCTGACCTGTACAGAAATAGACACCGGAGCCTAAAAGAAGTAAAGAAATGATCCCGAGGCAACTCGGAATCGTTCAGGATATAGCCGGATGAGTCTTACATTCGTTTATCTCTCGGTGATATCGAGACAAGAGGAAACGATTAGAACGGTGATATATCGCCACGATCTAGCTAGTACGGCAGCTCGTTACGTAAGAACCGAACACTCCCGACGAGATTATAATTACTAAAGAGTCTAATGAGACTCAAGTTCGATCGATGCGATCCACTGTGATTCGGCATCAAAGTTCGAAGTGGCCGCGGTACGAGTGACGAGGAAGATTTGATCTCTGAAAGTGGGAAGAATGAAAACGCTCGTGTTGTACGACAGGTTCGGCGATGCTCACGCATCGCGGATAGCGATGGACGTAATTTATCCGATGATTTTACCTACCAGTGGCCGTACTGCCCTCTCACCCGCAATGCGGACTTAATAGAGAAACGTTTCCATGCGTGGAAACGAGATTGAGATAAGGATGATTGCTATACGATCGTGAGGGGAATCACTGCGCGGTGAGTCGAGAGATGGACTCTAGAAAAAAAAAAGAGGAACTCTCGATCGTGATAGCACCTGCGGTTGATGCTACAAGCTACCGACTTTCAGCTCCGTGTTTCGGCCCGCGTGACTCGTATGTACCGAGGAATTAAGATGCCTCCCATTGATACTCGGTTGGTTAATTAAATAGGAAAATCGCGACGGTTACTCGCGAAGGAGCGCGTCCCGATGCCGCCGCCGCCGTCATGCAGTTCCGCCCTGCTGAATGTACAATGTGGAACTCCTCTCGAACGCCGCGATAAGAGGAAGAACCGTCCGCGAGATTACGCGCGCGCAATGATTTACATACACTCGAATCGCTCGTGTGCGAGGGAGCACCGGATGCGTCGCCACGGACCACTGGCTTCGGCTGCTTTCGGTCTGCTCGTCTGTAATTAAATCTCGGCTGCCGTACTCCGGACGACTAATTAGTCCTCTTCCCTTCTTTCATCCGACGTACCGACGTTTTCGAGTGGCGCGAAGTGTAAGACCTCGCACGCAACTGATATACGAGTCGTTGACAAGCAAAGTGGAAAATGTTAATTAACGGTGATTACATGAGACATGAAGTTTTGCATATCGATAAAAACTACGAGATAGCATGTACTACATGAAAATTATATTGTGTTGACTCAAAGATTCGTATCACTACGCAAATTTTCAGATAATCGATCATATATCTTAATAAACTGATATTTCGATGAGTAGAGAGAGAACTTTTTATTTAACCCCAAAAATTTATATTGATCATGCTATAATATATAATAGAAAAGTGACGCGACATTATACATCATACATAGATATATACTTCAATCATGAGACTTTAAGGCAAAGCGGATTAGTATATCGTCGACCTCTGACACCATCGAAAAGCGTCTCCGTCGTGAAACCACGGAGCATGGAAGCGCCTTTCGTGGTCCATGGTCGGTGGGTTCGCCTCGGGGTATTAGCGACAGATGCATACCCCGAAGAGCCAATTTAACGGTTGCCACAAAAGCGGATCGAGAGCGAGAGAGCGGCACGATACGTGTAGCGAGCGCGGAGAGATGTGCGAAGCGAGCAAAAGGAGAGAAGAGCGATAGGGGGAGAACGCGTGTTATAGGAAGGGAGGAGAGGGAACGGCATTAAATCTCACCCTCTTCCGACACCGTCGTCCCACCCGACGGACCACGTCGGGTGACGTATATCGAGCTCACAAAGGGCCCCGACCTGATCTGCGACCTACGGAACGGAGAGAGGAAAAAAAACAGAAAGAGAGAGAGAGAGAGGCGTCTGCACGCGGCTTGCGCTACGTGCGTGTGCGTGCGCGCGTATACGCACGCAGGGTGAAAGACGAGAATCCGCTCTCGCAGTTGACCCATCATGGCTCGATCTTTTGTAACGTCGACGAGCCGTCGCGGGACCGCGCTTGTCGCCGATGTCTTGCTTCGTGAGCAACATAATAGTACACGGGACGACAATAATTTCGGAGATGTTAAACATGTATTTGTTTCCTGTTCGCCTGGTCCTTCACGCAATACGAGATATCACCGTTTAATATTTCGTATAATGTCCATTTACAAACGTATACGAGAGATGCCAGTATGAATTACGATTAACTTAATAAAACGGTGCTTCTTAATTAAAGTTTCTTCCCCTAGCTCGAAAACCGAGAGATGCAAGTGCATTCCCTCCTGACGACATCCATGCTTACGAAGCAAATTACTTTTTTTTACGATCGCAATAAGTTGCGCACGGTTTGTAATTACTAGTAACTCGAGATTGTTTTGCGAAAGCGACTACTGGAATCGGTCGTTTTTGAGGAACGTTCTACATGCACGCGATACACATTCTGGTTGGGGAACGGTGCACGCCTCTTCTGAGATCGGAGACGATCGCGTCGGGCGTCACACACGTACTCGGTGACAAACAGGAAGAAAAGGATCCCGGTATTATGGCGATGACAAACAGGAGGCAGAGGGTCGCTGGTGTGACGAATGTAGAGGTATCAGGAAAAGCCAACAACGCGGCAAGGAAACGAAAAACTGAACCGAGAATGCGGCGAAATCGTGACGACGCATAATAGCGATCGTCATCGCTTAATTTGGGGTGCGTTGTCCGTGTCGAATGTAAAAATGTGTGCTTCCACGCCACAATGATTATACAATTTTTTTTGGCGGCACAAACTTTATCACTTCATAATCAATCCTACAGTGTGACAAAATTTCTCCCCTAAATTAAAAAAAAAAAAAGATTAAAACAACACCGTGAGGAAGAATTTCAAATCTATTGATATTTATCTACGTAAAAGTCTTTACTTAAGGTTTCTTGATAATTTTATAAATTCTTAACAAATGGCAACAATTACTGCAAGTTTGCATTAAAAAAAATCTAGCACGAGAGGTTTAACATATGTAATGCTAGTTTCTTGTTAATAAACTATGCGTGTCACGGAGTATTAAGAAATTACGTGCAAGTAATCGGTATCATGAAAAACCACGTCGCCGAGAGTGCAATAGCTGATCTTCGGCCAATGACTGATGAAAATTTATACAAAACGTGGAACGAATAGAGCAAACGTAGCGGTGAATGACCAGTTAAAGAATGTTAATAAACATCTTTTCTTTTCGAAAGAATATCATCCTTGTTCTTTATTGTTTTATTTTTCGATTATTTGGCCATAATTATACAAGAAACGTCCAATCCACATAAAGTCCGTTTCAAGAAAAATGCAAATAATATTTGATATGATTTACAAATGTAGGTAAAAACTATTTTTTATTAATTTTAGGCACATATTAAGCTTGGATTTTTTTATTTAATGTAAAAAAATGTACGAACTACCCACTGATTGTAATAATTCAAAAATTATAATTTTTTGGGTTGGATGTTTCTTGCTATGGCCATTTATAGATTGAGATTCATATTTTTGTGTGTCATTTATTAGCTACATGTTGAAAATAGCGATTTCAGAATTATTAATAAAAGATCGGTAGTAATAGGTTGATAAAGTCAGCAATGAGCAATAGTCATTTACTAATACGTGTAAGCAGTGAAGAGAGAATTACGTTGGTTGAAAATATTTCTCGGAAGCGAATATTCGTGGTTGGGATATACGTGAGAACCTCGGGATCGTGCGAGCATAGCGGAGAGAGTTCGATTTCTCGAATTTCTTGGCGATGCCGCCGGCAGCCGGCGAGCCTACCGCGCCGATCGAAGCCGGCGTCCTTCGAGCC
>QKQZ01052299.1:0-21224 GCA_003595255.1 Solenopsis fugax
CGTGTCCCATCCGAGAATGACACACCACTGCAACACCCGATAAACTCATCCTGATAAACTATGTAGTAAGTAGTTCGACTCTCTCTGTCTTCTTTTTAGAGATACATGTGTCATTATTATTATTATTATTATTACGATTTAGTACCAGTACCACTATTATTATTAATATTATTATTTGTATTATTGCTATCATCATCGTTATAATAATAATTATTATTACTGTGAATCTCCTGACGGTCTCGTGTTACTACCAATCGCCCATCTACGGATCGTTCATATTCGTTCGCGAGCTGTGAATTCGAATTTCATCGCATTCAGAACTTATCAGCATATACAAAGGTGAAAAAAATATAGAATCCAAATTTTATATGACAATAACTATCACGAGACTCTACTCGATTCTTACATAAATGGGAATATTTTTTGAGCGAGTTATTAAAGCAAGCAGACTTTCGAGATTCGTGTTGTATACAACCGTACGTAATTTTCCTCTAATACGCAATATTCCGATACAAATTATGAATGCATGTAAAACTTCACGCAAACTGCTCTTTTCAAAGTCTAGATTATAGTCAGTTGTAAGACTGGCTTCGAGTCGCAGCGCGAAGCGCAATTTCGCTCGGCAAGAGTTACGATCGCACGAAGCAGTTGTCGAGTATCTGCGTGGTGTTTGGGAAACGGACGCGCTCGGTTGAATGATACATCCATGACAAGATAACGGAGTGGACGCGAGAGGAATGGATGTGAGAGAGCCACATTCGCTGCTGTGAATCGCTCACCGATAATAGCCACGCGATTTGTGCAGAGGCTTGTGTTATGACGTTAGATCGTCGTGATAAGCCGCGATTTGTCAATCACAACGTCGCGCATCAGCGCAAAAACGACCAGGATCAACGCCGCGGGTTGTAATAAGTTAACGAGTGACTCACGAAGTAGCAGTTAGCCGTTCTCAACAGCGCACGTAGAGTACGTACATAGAGTACCGTGTCAGATACGATAATCGGAGGCTTCCGCCAGCCGATAAACATCTTCGCACTTCTCTAACAAGGCACAACGAGCGCGCACCGGCAGCGAATTGAGTAAATGATAATACCCCCCTTAATTTACGACCCTTAACCCTTTACCGTTCCCACTTTACTCACAAATCGTTTACGTTACGCAATAAGATCAAATAAAACGTGTCTTTCATTGCATTGCACGATCGTGAAAAGGCTTCATTCCGTTAATATAACGGGTTTCTGATTTTTTTATTGAGTAACACATTTACGAGAGAATTATTAATTACACATCTAGGTGTAGAATTATTAATCACGGAAAGCTGTCTGGATTCTTATCATTAATTACACACATTTACATATAAAATTATTGATTACGGAAAGCTTATTGAGCATTTTCAGACAAATTTTGATGGATTGTACAGAAATGTCTGGTTTTCTTCGAGATAAATAAGGAAATGATTATATGCACATCGCAAATTAAAATTTGAAAGGAAGATATACCGTATTTTATAACATCTTAAGAGATAGATTATCGTTCGTCGCGGATATTTTAAGACTTCAAGCAGAAGAACTGTCCGGATTTTCATCATTAATTACATTTAGAAGATAGAATTATTAATTACGAAAAGCTTATCAAGCTTTTCAAATAAATTTTGATGGATAGTAGAGAAACGTCTGGCTTTCTCCTTTCAGACAAATAAATATATACATATCGCAAACTAAAACACAATTTGAAGGGAAGATATACAGAAAGAACAGTTTGCTAAAAATTTAGCTAGATATAAATCTGAAAATAATTTTGTTGAACTATTGAAATAATTATGAAGGATGCTCAAGCATGATGGGCAACGCTGCAAAAAATTTTGATATTCTAGCAATCAGCTTGGGTATCCTACATAATTACTTTTATGATTTAACAAAATCATATTTTCAAATCTAGTCTAGCTACTTTAGCAAAATCGTCCTTTCTATATATGTTTAAGCCGTATCTTCAAAGTTAGATTATTATTCATCGCGTTTAATTTATCTGGCTCCGAGCTGAAGAACTGTCAGGATTCTCATCATTAATTACAGTTACGCGGAATTATTAATTACGAAAAGCTTATCGAACTTTTCAAATAAATTTGATGGATAGTACAGAAACGTTTAGCTCTTTCCTCAGATAAATAAATAAATGACTATATACCTATCGTAAATTAAAAATCAATTAGAAGGGAAGATATAGGTATATTACAACGTCTTCAGAGATCGTTCATCGTGGACAATTTAAGTATCTGCTCCAAGCTAAAGAATCATTCGGATTCATAATGCGTAGAAAGCGCAATAAATCCCACCAGCCTGCCAAGGGTGCAATAAATTGTCACCAAGAGCCGATTCGCAGATTTACGGCATCACAGCCCGATACCTTTCTATTCTCGCGCGAATGCAACTCCATAACGAATCGGCTACCCACGGAGAATGCACTTGCATAAGAGCCCGAGCGGTCGCGCAAATGCCCGCGAATGTCGCATCGGCGGCCCGACATTTCCCCTTGGTGCATCGATCCATCAAAGGGCGAGCGAGCAGCTCTAACGCACGATGATGCACCGGGTAGGTAGGCATAAATAAGACCGCGGTGCATAAGGTGAGTGCACCCGATGAAATATCAAGGCGTGAAAGAGAAAGAGAAAGAGAGACAGAAAGAATTTTGCAACTTGCCACGAAGATAATTTCGTTTTGTTATATTGCTCTGCATTATCGGTGTTTAGTAATAAATGCTTCGTAATTAATAAACAAACTACGTTAAGCAGTAAAAAAATCAGTTATATGGTGCTATCTAGAAGCATCCGCTTTCCTCTCTCTGTTATTAAATTAAATCCGATTCAAAAAATTTCATTTTTGGCGCTAAATTGTTCGCCGTAGAGTAATAAATGATTGTAGTTATTTTTAAAAAATTTATTGAGGCAAAGTCTGCAGAAAAATACAGGAGTCTTATTTTTGAAAAATGTTGCATACAAAAAATCCTATACGTATGTATACGTGTAACATATATTATATATTAATTAGAATATTAAATGATATATAAACCATTAATTAGAATATGTAACATTAATTAAAATGTATTGTAAAAGAGTTTTTTGTATGTATATTTTTCAAGAATAGGCCTCCAGAATTGATTTACGCAATTCGAATTTTGCATTTTCTTTTCTTTAAATTAAAAATTTTAATTTATTTAATTTTTTAATTAACGTTTATGATAATTTTATGAGAAGTGGGTGATGGCCAGTAAGTACACTTGCAAGGAGAACGAATTCAAACGCCTCCGTGGCGCAATCGGCTAGCGCGTTCGGCTGTTAACCGAAAGGTTGGTGGTTCGAGCCCACCCGGGGGCGTTAATTTTTTCTCAATTTTTTTTTCTTTAATAATAATTATTTTACATCAACGCGATAATTGTTTCTTTATTAAATATTAAATATTATTAACTTCAAATGTATCTAAGCACTATTTTTTACAATTTAATATTAAAAAACAGATTAAAGTAAAACGTATAGTTCCAACATTTAAAAAAAAATACGACATAAAAAAATAAATAACTAAACTAATTCATTTCTGTTACGGTTTTTCAGTAAGAAAAAAAATAATTAAAAGAAAAAAAAATAACTTGACCCCGACGTGATTTGAACACGCAACCTTCTGATCTGGAGTCAGACGCGCTACCGTTGCGCCACGGAGTCTTGTGAAGTTTAATGCTTCTAACGCAATGATACATCTAGTGGTATACTCAAAACGAAGATGCACAATATAACATCAAGACACAATTTTAGTAAAATAATATATAAATGTGTATTTAAAATAAAGCACGTACCTCATTTGTGAGTAAAACGCAGGCTAACACTCCCAAAGACCACCAATCAACTTCCTGTCCATAATATTCTTTCTTTAGAATTTCAGGCGCTGAAAAGTCATGATAAAAAATTTATATAAGTATGGCAAAACAATATAAAAGCGCATTTTTTACATTATATTATTAATCAATCAATAATCTTATTACTTTAAACAAATTGCATATACATAATGAAAAACTTGTAGTCAAAATAAAACAATTATATATTTTGTAAGTCCTTTTGACACATACATTGATGAATAAGAATATATTCTTTTCTTCTAGAGAATATCTCTCCTTTGAAATTAAGAATATATTTCCTCTAATAAATTTTCGGATGACATTTTACAGTTCATGTTTCACTTGATGCTTGCCACAATTATATCGTTATAATTTAAAATATAGTGTTTAATATTCAAAACTTTAAACATCGTGATATTTAAATAGTGGCTGAAATGGTAACAAAAAGTGAATGGAAAAATTAACCTAATTGTCTCAGACAACGTGCATGTATTAAAAATCAGTATTTATAATTTTTTTTAGTTTGTTTTTAACTTTTATAATCAATAGAAAGCAGTAAAGTGAATAAGATCCAATATTTTAAAATTACATTTTCTATTATATTTGTGGAAAATTAATCCTAAAATAAATTCTATAAAATTTTATTTTACTTATATATCTTTATAAAAAAATGTAAAAATTTTCGGCCATCAAAATTAGTGTTAAGTCTAACATATAGAAAATTAAAAAATAAAATCGAAATTCTTATTCCTTTTAAATATTTCCATCATTTAATAAAGAAAAATAAAGTAGGTAAATACTTCTGATTGTGAGCAGTAGTGTATAATGATATGTTTATGTTATTACGAATATTACGAATATGCTATTATGAATGTTTATATATTTTTTTACCCATATATTGGGGTGTTCCGCAGAACGTGTTCGTTCGTTCTGTACGATGCAACCATTTGGCTAGGCCAAAGTCGATAATCACAGCGTGGCCATCTTCATCAAGCAGAATATTAGTTGTTTTCAGATCTCTGTGTACTACACCCGCGTTGTGTAGAAAATCTGTGCACAACAGGCTTTTTGTATAGAGGCACAGACGCTGGATTTTTATATGTTATTAATAAGGAATTATTGAAATTATTCTTACCTATAGCTAAGGCAATTTCAGCTACATATATCCTAACTACCTTTTCAGGCAAACAGCCATACTCGTCGACTAGTGAAAATAATTCTCCTCCAGAAATATAATTCATCACTGCAATATTAATTACATCATTAGTTTGCTTAGAAAATTATATTAAAACTTAATTGCTGTAATAATAGAAACATACGTATGTACAATGTCTTCCTGCCTTGCCATCTGTGGATGGAATTTACTATGAAAGGATGATGCCCAACCATTCTCAGTATTGCTGCCTAAGCATGAAACATTAAATCTCTCATACATCGTATCAAATCAATACATTTATCAGAGCAGCATTGCTCCAGATGCATACAAACCTCTTCCTTAGCTTGTCTGATACAATTCTCTGCCACGATCATGGCTTTGCTAATCACCTTCAATGCAAAGACCTGACTAGTTTCTTGCTTTTGCACTTTATATACTTTTCCATAAGCACCCTTAGCTATTACATCTAGAAAGGCGTATCCCGTTTTCAGGGGTACTTCCTTGACTGGAAATTCTGGCAGGAACATCGACTGGGAGCGCGATATTGGCCATACCGTTTTGGAAGAGCCATGAATGTTCTGCGTAGTGCCTTTGGTCCAACTGGTAAAAAACATAAACAAGTTTAATTTTTCTATTCAGCCGTGACATTTGATATAACATGAAAATCTGTTATTGAGGACTACAATAACGATCCGCTAAATCATGTTACCTTCTGTAAGAAACGTGGGACCACTGTCTGCCTTCCTCATTAGAAGCCTGTGCTGTCGCACCATTGATGCAGCTTCCACCGAGCAAATCACTGAGGCTGTACTGTAAATTAATAATATTGCCTTCAACACAAAATAATATCAACGTTTAAAATATTATGACGCGTCATGTAAACATATAACAAGTGCGACACTTGACACAGGACACAAAGGATACTGTTGTAGGTTAGGATACGAGAGTCCGGAGTGATACCCACCTGGCTGTCATACCACTGCTGATCACGATAACTCCTCTTGGCGTTGGAGTTGCCCATCCAGTGACAATACTCCGATCGATCGTCGATCCTCTTAAACGACGGATGAGCGACGATTCGAAAGTGGTGCTTCTCGATTCGTCATTCCGCTGTCGAATTCAGTCGAATTAACTCCAGTTAAATTGCCGGGCGTACCGCCAATTTATTTGCGCGCGTATGTCGCGTATTATGATGCCATTGTCGGGCGTGTAAATACGCACGGTGTGGCGCGGTACTGCGCGTACAGTCACGTTACCTTGCACGCCAATTCGGCTAGATGATCGTTTGTAAAATTATCAATTATCACGAAAGACTTCAACTACGTCGTGCTCAAAATTGCCGAACGTAGAATGTATACCGTGAGAAAACAACGCTGATACAGCAAATAAACAAACTCGTTGCAGAATGAATTACGTTAAAAATCACGTAAATTTAATTTACGACGACGCGATCATGCGCAGTGCGCAAGCGAATCACGCGAGGACGAAGTCGCAAAAACGCTTTTGAATACCTTGTGCATACAAGGCGCGCGTAATCTCGTTAGGACGTATATTCCACGGCATGTAAAACTTCTTTTGACTTCCGCGTTACGATTCAGTGTGACGGAGAAAGTTCGAGACGCCAGAAAGAATTTGGAGAATTGGGGGATGCGGATTGCGTGCACGTAAAAGCGCGAAACACCGTCCGCGGACCTGCGCAGTGAACGGTTGTTAGAACAGTCGTCGAAATTATAGGCGCAAAACGTCTTTTGGATCTACTTTTGTACGACAGCTACCAGGAGCGGAAGCTGCGCAACAGTGATTCACGCCAATTCACGCTTTTATGCGATTACTGCGAGACTTACCGAGAAAAAAGCGATGTGGTAACAATCTTGTCACGCGAAGATGCGGATCATGCGGATTGATGCGGATAATGAGGACGATCGGCCGTGATATAGTGGCAGCATCTCTCGGCTCGGGCGCGAACTCTAGCTGTGCGTGGACGGCTCTGTCGGTAACAAAGCGACATTATCAATCGCATCGGTTAAAGAAAATTTTGTTTGAGAGAAGAGGTTATCGATATCCGAAAAGGGAGAATCATCGACGCGTACCTCGACGCCGTGGCATCAGCGCGCCCATGACCATCCGTCCATGTGACACTAGCTGCTGCGCCGCCTGTGCGTGTTGCGTGCGAGTTGCGGGACCAACCGTGCGATTGGATTGATCCTGTGGTGTCAAGGAGTCGTGCGGGTTTTCAGGGACGAATTTTGTATGCCGTTCGCGACCGCGGCCCGTGCCCGAGATACTTGCATGTCAGCCCGCGTCAGCGTCGAGCGCGCGATCTAACTATGATCAAGCTATTCTCGTTGAAACAAGCGAAAAAAGATGGCGAGTCACCCAAGGCTGGCACCCAGAAGAAGGCGTCCGCGGCACAGCTGAGAATCACAAAAGGTTCGAAATCATTCGGAGCACGTTGCTGCGACGCATCCTGCTCCGTTGCCTCTTTCTCTTTCTCTCACCTTTGGCGTTCCTCTTTTTCAGACATAAACGAACTGAATCTCCCGAAAACGTGTGGCACGGAATTCCCGGATCCCGATGATTTGCTAAGCTTTAAATTAATCATCTGTCCAGATGAAGTGAGTAGATGCTCGTTCGGTGCTTCTTACAATCGATTAGACTTTCAATGTTACTCTCTTTGTCCTGTCGGAAATCTGGAGAGTTTTCAGAGACAATCGATGGCAGCTTCTGTTGATATTGACCTATTAATTATAACAGTGGTCTCGCATGCTTTACAATAAGTTAAAGGTTTATTATTATTTTCAGGGATTTTACAAAGGTGGTAGGTTCGTATTTAGTTTCAAAGTCGGGCCCAATTACCCGCACGAGCCACCTAAGGTAAAGTGCGAGACTCAGGTTTATCATCCTAATATCGATTTGGATGGTAATGTGTGCCTCAATATTTTGAGAGAGGACTGGAAGCCTGTGCTCACGATCAACTCCATTGTCTATGGTCTCCAGTATCTTTTCTTAGTACGTGCTCATTCTGCTAATATTATTTCTAAATGCAATGTTTTATAAGTGAAAATTTGCTATAATTTCATACCAGGGAAAAATTCTAACTCTTATAAATACATGTATGCATACATTATGTGACCAGATATTTTCTAATTTTAAATAGGATAACTATATTAGAAGATAAGTGCATAGAATTATTGATAATTTAAATCACAATTCATTTTTGTTATCAATATTGTTCAATATACCAAATAGGGATATTTGGTATATTTGGCAGGATAATGGAATAATCATATCTGTTCTGTCAAAAGTCATCTGGTCATATTACGTATACATAACTTTGGAAGAGATTATTAATAAAAAAATTTATATATAGATATGAAGAAATGTAGAACTTAATTTTTAACATATTAATACTTCTAATATCTAATTATTGTCTTTTATTCGAGTTAATAAGAATAAATACTTTTGCAGGAACCAAATCCTGAGGATCCGTTAAATAAGGATGCGGCTGAAGTTTTACAGAACAACAGAAGGGCTTTTGAACAGAACGTAGCAAAAGCGATGCGAGGGGGTTACGTAGGATCCTATTATTTTGAACGGTGTCTCAAGTGATACAGTGCCTCACCGTCAATATTGTACACGCTTCTCCAAGGACTCACTGTAGGTGAAGAGATCCTGAACTACGGAATGAATGCAGGACCGCACAGTGTCCTCATTATCACCTGCGTGATAACATTAACATATTTACTTTCTTTGTGTCTTGCCAGGCCTATATATATTTAATTTGGAGAAAGTACTTTTTGTTGCGGCAAACCTGGGAACGAATTGAATGCCATCGTTCATTGTTTTTCGATGATTACCAATAAATGTTTATCGGCCATGGCATTATTTTAGTGAATTTGAAGTGCAGTGTTGAAGGGAATTGTAGAATTATAGTTTGACATTCAGCAGATAATAGATGTTACGACGTGAGATATCTGATGACCTTGCGTACAAATAATTCCGGATTCAAAATTGGAAAGTTTCCGGAATTTTTAAAATCTGTTTTTATAGACTATATACTTTAATTTATGAAATATTTATTTTCTAGGGGGGTGGGAGGGGCTGGGAGTATCCCATTTTCATAATGTCACCGTAGCATCTATCAAAATCTGCTTTTCATTCAATTAATGTAACAAGTAACTTATGTATTGACTGAGAATGGAATATAAGGCTGTTACAAAACTGTAAACTGTTTCGTTTGGATTTTCGCAAACAGCATATTTTTACACCCGACAAAACGGAGATCTCTTTCTGATATACGTAAAAATAATAATCTAACGTCTCATTTTTAAATAAAACAAGTTGGAATTTATTTCACATTAAGCGAGGATATTAGTATGCTTTATGTACAAACCTTACAGCGGTCAACTAACAAGTATGAGATTACAATCGTGGAGATTTGTTATGCTACAAAATTTAATTTATTTCATAATTATACTAGAAATGTTGGAAAGTATATTTTGAACGTCACGCTTGTACAGAGTCTATACAAAATAATTGAGCATATCTCAATGTAGTTTAGAAAATTGATACATGCAAGAATCACAGAAATACTTGTATAACAAAGTGTGTTGAAATGTGCCACCGATACTTCTTTCTGCTATTTGCTCTTGTATTGATGTATAAATTGGAATATTTAGATACCGTCATATATATTTCTCCACAATCTGTATACAGTTTGGAATTCATAATAATAAATATGTATAATCACTGATAAAAAAAATTAAATAATCTGTATTTACACAGGTATTTATGGAAAATAATTTTATTTATAATTACAAATCGTCACAATAAAATTAATGTTAATATATTTCTGGACGTTTTTATTTCATTTAAAAAATAATCTACGATTGTGAATTCCAAATTACTATACGATTGCGTATATTTTGTTGTTTACTAAATATATCTAATTAGACAGATGTAAGAGAGAGCTAAATGCTAATCCACAAACATATTGTAAACTTCAGAAATAAAGGATCTTGGATAAATAAATAAATGACAGATACAATACACTACATTTTCAGTTTAATAATGAAGTTTCTATAAACTTCATCCGTATATTAAAGCACCAGTATAGTTATCTTATTTCTTATCGGTTTATACAATATCAAGACTTAAGCGTATGTGATTTTTATCATAAGACTCGTCGCCGCTACGCGCGCGATTATTTATAATTTTGTGATTTTATTTATTATATAAAAACTACGGAGAGAATATGGTAAATGTTCATTACAAAGAAATTACGGCTCGTATCTTATAAAGAGCAAAGGAACAGGCTTTCTCGTCTTTTCTCCCTATCAGTTATAAATTTATTATTTTTTAATACAGTACTTATGAACATTTTATTTAATATAGAACTTATGAACTAGAGAAGTGTCCTGGCCTCACTCCGACCTACAGCTTATTCTGCTGTATTCTTTAATTTAGGTCCCGTCTGCGCGTCTTAACGTTTCAAGGCACTTTTTTTAATATTTTCGTTCGAAAATTGACACACAATCAACTTTTTCTCGTTACACACAAAGATTTTAACTGTACCAAATGACGGGTCGCGAGTTCGGATCATAGTGCGAAGAGCGATGGTATCTCTATTTGATTGTGTCGTACTATTTACGAAGTGGATACGATATTAAAAATCGCTGTTGTAAGTATCTGATAAACACTGCAAGAAATCAAAATAGTCATAATTCCAAACGAGCCACTTTAAAAGCAGGGCACTGCAAAATAAAATTGGCGAATGTAAGAAATACACATTCTATTTAAGTATAATTATATTAGAAAAATTATTTCTTATCTTCGTGTATATTAGAAATCTTTTTTTCTATAATTTGTGTATCTGTTTGCCAATTTGAGGAGTATTATCCAATAATCATAATTACTTTTTCTTAATATTTAAAACAATTTAAATCATCCTATTATATGTAAGCATCCTCGCCTTTTTGAAATTTGAAAGAGACACATGCACATTATATATAACAAATACTTTAAAAATATATTGAGCAATAATACACATACATATCTATATCCTTGTTTTATTGATATTGTTTTGTTATTATTTATACTCTAAGACTAATATTTATTATAAATAAATAAAAAATGTATACAGACTTCTTAATATGTATATTAAAAAGTCATGAAACTTCTTTTTCGTATTTCTGATCATTTTTATGAAATATCCTATATCAAATTCTTTGTAAAAAATCAAAGTTCAAGTTTTAAGTTTTTAAATATTGGTTTTATAAGTTTTAAATAATTCCCTTTTGATTTTTAATTAAATTAATAATTAATAAAACACACTACATATTGATTCTCTTCTGCTATCCGCTGTATTTTTGCACGCACCCTGTCTACAGAATCTTTATCAGGAAAACTTTAAATTTGTAAACATGATATTAAAATTATTGCACAGCAATTTCTTGCAGCTTTATATGAAAAACAGATAAGTCTCATATTCGATAAACAAAATAAAAAGTTTAGTCGAGTATATATAAAAAAGCATATATCCTTATCAACAAAATGTTGATCAAGTTTCACCATCAAATAATATTTTAGTACGAACTCTTGGACTCTTAAATACAAGATCATAACTTATACTCTGAAGCGACACATAATTGACATATACGTCATTTTGCATTCCGATATAAAAAGCACTCTCTTGTGCAGTAATCATTTCACTAACCACAGCACAGAACACCTCTTCTTTGTACGCCTTTATCATTTTGGGCTCTGATATTTATAGTTTATTTCTGCTCCGCGAGTTCGTCCTACGTAATTACACAATACCTCGTGAAAGAAAGAGCTCTGCTTAGATTTGTCATGTTTCTGTTAATGCCTTTTATAATACAGTATGGACATTAGTCCACAAGATTATAAAGACCTAAGATTATAAAGACTTTGTTACAGTTATAGAAGCTATTCAAGGTGCTTTATTAAATCGGTGCAGCTCCATCTTTCAGGGTACAGTTTGGACAGAGCGTAAAATATGGCAGAACTTATCTTTTTCAAAATAAAGCAAGCTGTGCTGGGATTTATGTAAAGTGATCGGTAACTGCAGAAAAAAATGTTTGGCCATATATAATACAATATACATTTCAACAAACTTGAAAAAAAAAACAGTGTTTATTTAAAAATCTAAATTACTCTTATCTAAATATTTTTTAATAGGCAATCAATCCATATATTTTGTAAGAATTACGTCTAGTAGTTTTAATAAGTTACATTTTTCTTTTTTTAGCAAAACAGCAATTCGCAAATAGATCTGGAGAGCATACAACATAATGTTTTACAGAACTAATTGTAAATAATATCAAATATCATGGTTTATACACAGATTCAAGAAAATTTTTTGCTATATTTCTTTTGTTATACCAATAATTTAACATAATTTGTGTATAATATATTTTTTAAATTTAAGTGATTTTTTTGCTAAAATAATTTTAGTTCAAGCAAAGCGAGATTAAATATACATTTTATAAGAGAATAATATCTAGCAAGCTATGCTAGAATTTTCTTAACCAAAACTACTCTGAAAGTCAAATATCTCAATAGTACAATTCAAAATAATTTCAACTGTCAAGAAAATGTGTTATAGCTTGCTAGACGAAGAAATCTTACTTAAATCAAAAATTGGATTATTATTTATAAGTATGTAAAAGAGAATATACATTTTCACATGATATCTAAGAAGCAAATCTCTGTTGTCTTGATAAAACAGTATACACAAGATTAAAATCTTATGAAGAATAAAATTTTCGTTATTAAAGCAAGACTTTGTTGAATTGCCTTAGTAATGTACAATTAGTTTACACAAAAATAGGAAATGCATATTTCCGAAATGGTCGTAATAATGATCATGTGCTACAAATGTCCAATCCAGTTTTTGTATAATTTGTTTACTTACTTAGTTAATCTAAAATTGAAAATGAATTATAAGTCTTTATCGACTTAAAGGTGTTCCACCGAAGTTAAAGGAGGTGGGCACAGTCTGTGAGTGAAAGACATATCCTAAAAAAATGTATTATAAATTATAAATTTACATAAAGTAATAAAATTAAAATAAAGGAATATATACAAATTGTTTTATATACACAAGATAAATTCTCAATAGATTGTAGAAGACCGCATAAATTTACCTCCGCTCTGCTCAATTCTTTTACTCTCTAAAGCTGCTTTGCGCTGATCTGCCAAAAGAATAATCTCTTGCAGAGCTTTCTCTTGCTCGGGGCTAAGAAGACTCGTTAAAGCTCTGTACCAGGCCACATCGGTTCTTTCGATATCTAGTTAAAAATATAATACATAAAATGTAGATTTTAATACGTATCTTGAAATTAGTTTATCTTAAGTACTACTTTTTAGGTAATTACTTTGTATAACTTCCTTGAAGACAACATATTCATCCTGATTGGAATCATCTGAATCTAAGGGTGTGGTATAGCTTTCAAGAGCAGTCTCTTCGTTACCGTCGTATTCTGAATCGTCTTCATCGTCATCTGATCTATGATCACCGTGACCATCTTGTATAGTCGCGTTGACAGTAAAGCCATGTTGACCGGACGTTCGTGTTATCTTATCTTGTAATTTCTCGAGGTATTCTTGATTAGCATCGTCTATATCGTCCTCATCCGATGATAAAACTTCTGGGGGGAGAGGAACATTAAATTTGATTAGAAAGTCATATAGTCATTTACATACGAAATATTCGGAATGACGCTTGATGTCAAAAGCGGTTGATATGTAGTTAGTGGGTTTCGAGTTCAATCCCGACCGTCATCCTATATATGCCTCAGTCTTTTTATAAGGAGTTAATTGAAAAATTGACGAACAACCTATTTCGGGGATTCGAATATAATTTACACTTCATACGAAATTCTCACCTTCGTCAATATCACTCTCCTCTTCGTCGTTCTCATCATCATCCGTGTCCGTGACTTTAGCGGCATACGCTCTCTTCAAACCCTCGAAAAGCAAGATTAAGGATGGAATAATCTGCGTTGCACATTCATTAACAGCAGGCGGTCTCGCAGGACCCATGCTAATTAACGTACACAGTCCGAGAACGCATAATTTACGATCATGCAAGCTGTGGAGAGAAATAATAATTCGTCATTATAAATACGAAAATTAGTATTCTAAATTTTATACTATCTTTCGAATTAGAATATTTTCATGTAATAAAAACACATACCCCAAAAAACAATCTGTGTCATTGATCCACTGCTTGATAAAACGTGATGCAAGCGGCTCCGTGGACTGATCAAAATTTCCTTGTAATCTGTCCATCGTTTCCAAACAGAGTGCGGGATTATAATATAAAGCTGCAATAACTACTTGAAGACACATAGTTCGCAACTCCGAAGTTTTAACTTCGCGCATTAGGCGTTCGAGAACTAGTTGCACAAGCGATGGTATACACTACAATCAAATCGATTTATTCGAATTACATTTCTAAAATTAATTAGATGCATTTACATATGATTTCTTAAATATTGTGTAATATTACCTGATCTATATGTCCTTTGCATTGCAAAATTATGACTTCTAATAACTTGGCAGCATGACACTCTGGATCTTCACCACCCTCACCAGTTAAGACCTGTGATATAGAAAATAGTGACTTGTTTAGAAAATAATACTGAAGTATATAGATTCTATCAATACTTACAGTTTTGCACATGTTGAACATAGCAAGAATGTGATTTTCGTTCGACAAAAATGCCTGAGTATCAACGGTGATGTAATTATGTAGCGCAGGCATCATGTCAGTAAAATAGTCAAAACCATCTTTTTGAAACAGTTGATATATGAGTTCTAGAATTTTCCACATATCCTGAGACACACCTTTACCCGTTAGATCATAAACTAATGACAACGCTTCTTCATAAAATTCTGATTGAGAAAAAAAAAATTAATTTTTAAATATTCTCTTAACACAATAATAAATATAGATATATAAATATATTATAGATATTATATATAGATATTATATTATAAAGATGTATATTATAAATGATTAGAAAATATAAATATATAAATACTTTTTTCATATATTATAAATAAAAAACAAAATAAACAATTTCACAAGGAATAGATTGTATATTTAATAAATAGATTGAAATATCTCGCAAGCATCATTATCGTTTTTATCACGGCATTAATTGATTGTCAATTAGATATTAACAAAAGTTTACCAAGGTACTAATGGCTTAATAGTAAAGCTTTAACTTCACCAGAAAAAAATCCTAGGTTTAATTTCCGATTCTATTTCCCTACAAATATTTAACTAAACAATATTCTCTGCCAATAAGAAAACAGATTTCAAATCTACGATTACTTGGTATAAATTCATTGAATGTCAAAAATACCCAAATAAATAGAATAATTCTCATAAATAAGCTGGGATTGTATTGTTAACAAGTTATCTATGAAAATGAATCAAGTACGTTATAAAAATACACTAAGTAACATTAAGCAGACTAAAAATATGAAAGTTATTAAAGTATCTAAATCCATGACAGTCTTGTTAAATCGTAATAATAAAAAATTCTTTATCAAAGAAAGATACAAATTTGTTTGACTGAAAGAACATACCCATTACACTATTGTTAAAGATATGAGCAACTACTTGAAGGACAATCGGTTCGAGTTGCAACATGATTTGAGGCTGTTCATCCATTACCGTTAATAACGTTTCTATCGTGTTCAACAGACCCATTGCTGTTATTGCCTTCTCGTCGCTACCTTCATCTGTTTCAAGTACTTGGCTAAATGTAGCAGCCTAGAAAGTATCCATAACACATGTTGTACAATATAATATAACATTTTATTTTATTCATATAATCCTTCTTGCAGTATTACAAGCTATCAAACTTCTTACCAAATGCTGACAAACTTCCACAGCAATTGGGACCAGTTGCTCAGTATATGTACAAACGATCTTCTGCATAACACTCGTCAGATCATCGTTTTCAGTTTGCCTTATGATAGACAGCAATTCAAGCGTTATTTGTTTAATTAATGGTTCGATGTACTTTTGAGCCTTTGGTTGTGCCGAAAGCATCATCTGAAGTGCTATGGCCGCCTCGACTTTAACAGGCAAATCTTGATCCGTTAGGAGAGCGTTTGTAATTAATCTAACTGCCTCAACTAAAATTTGTTCTGATTTAAATTTAATTTCCGAGAAATAATGCATTACCCAACAAGCCTGAAAGCAAAATTAACAATTTGTATTGAATATTATCGTTATTATATATTATATAATAATGGTAATTATTGTCTCTTAGTTATGATTTTACTTACTCTCGCTCTCATATGTCCATGAGAACTACTGAATTCAGGAAATACGTATTGCATTAACATTTTATCCATTTGTTCTTTGTAAACCTTCTTCTTCAACAAAACATCGGCTAAACTTCCAATCTAAATAAAATATAATTTTACATGTTACATTAATAATATATAAAACATACATGTATAAAAATAATGAAAAATTATGTAAAATGAACGCGTAAACAATTCTAATAGCAAATACATTTTTCGTAAACGCACCATGTGTAATGCACCATCTTTTTGTCTTGGGTCTGCATTTGGACTAGTTAATACCTCCACACAAAACTGCATCGTTTTTTGTAACATATCTTTTCGTTTTCTACATGCTGAATGCAATAAAGTTTGTGCCGCTGTCACTGGTGATACAAAATCTTCGAAAATATCTAGAAAAACACATTGATAAGCAGAGTTCTTTACGTTTAGTTAATTGTATTTTAAATTGACTTGAATTTACCGAATTTTACTCTGATGTATTCATATGGATCGGTATTCCACAGTTCCTCATCAGCGGCAGAATACGAGAGGATGGGGAATAAAACGTCGCGTATAATTTCAAACATGTGAGGCTTCAAAAATTTCCAAGAAAATGCATGGCTCACACTAGCAAAGATTAACATGACCATTAAACTTTATGATAATATATGTAAAACTTTCATTTATTAATATATAGATAGATATTTACCCTTGATTAATATAATTGATTGATTGCTGTATTACCCTAGGAGAAATATAAATTTTCCTACGATATTGATCCAAGATTTTTAGAAGAACTTCGAGAATACCGGCACTGAAGGTTTGCAAATACCATTCGGCGAATTCTTTATATTCTTTGGTTACATTTCCTGGACTACCGTATCTATAATTAATAGTGCAAAATCAGAATGTAAACGTTTCTTCACTTTTGTTATTTAATGTCAGTTTTGACCACATTGATCATTAAATCGACTTTAATTACCTTTCGAACATTCTATGTAAAATATGTAACGCCCATTTTTTACATTTCCACCAAGGCAGTTCTGCGCGTTCGTCATCATCAAGATCTGGATTATTAGTTTCTGGCGGAACCGGTCTATCAGCTATTTGTCTTACCACATCCATCCATTGTGAGAACACCTCTCTCGAAATAAGGTCAAGGGGAAGTGTATACTGCAGGGATAATCGATAAGTTTAAATATTTTTTATATTATTTTTTGAACACATTATATCTATAATCCTTGCGTACCTGTGTAAGTGCAAAGAAAATTTTCAATATTTGTTTCTGAAGTAAAACAGACTGCTCAGATGCATCTGGCAGTAAGCGTAATATCAATTGATAGATCATAGGAAATAACAAGTTCATTGCTTCATTTAATGGTCCCCTCTCTTCTGCTTTCTTATACCTAGTTCAGCATAGAAACGTTGAAGCATTATAATCATTTCCTAATGGAATACCAAAGGTGCACGATTAAAAGAAAAACGTACTCAAAATTTTTAACAAGCTGATGCAGCGCGAGGAGAACACCAGGCCAACACGAAGCGTCTGGATTTTGAAGGTATATTGTAATT
Source organism: Solenopsis fugax (assembly GCA_003595255.1). Taxonomy (NCBI): domain Eukaryota; kingdom Metazoa; phylum Arthropoda; class Insecta; order Hymenoptera; family Formicidae; genus Solenopsis; species Solenopsis fugax. Next base: position 17,945 of record QKQZ01052299.1, read on the forward strand.
TTGTCCACTATTTGTGTCCATCTTCCGGGAAAGTCGTATTTAACTATATTACTGATGCATATCGCTAATTGTATTCTAAACAAATACAATAGATATACTATAATTTTAATACAAATATTTATATACATTTTTTTATTAGTGATATAAGTCAAATTGCAACTTGCCTAATTAAATCTGGGGCATGCACTACTGCATCTACTATGGCATCGCGTATCATTGCACGATCCTGCTCATGAATACTAAATTCTATGGGACCGCTGTCAGTTTCTTTATCCGCCCAATTTGAAGTAATTAAATTTTTTAAATAAATTACACCTACAAAGACAAAGAAACATTATACCTCATGATTTATCCTTTGTCTTAGATATTACACAATGTAAGGGGATAGCAAATAAATATTTACCAGCTTGTCTGACAGGCATATCGACTTCATTTGACATTACTACTTGCAGAAGCGTTGGTGCAAAACCAATAATTTTGTGAATCTGAAAAATTTAAGCATACACATACCATCATATCAACTTATTATATACAGAGAACTCAATGAACATTGTTATCATTATCGTATTATCATTCAATGTTATCGCAGTTTTATGAGCTCATAATTTATAGAGTGAACAGAATGTGAATAATAGATAGCGTGTCATCATACATATATACCGAAAGTACATATAAAAATAATACATTAGTGATATATAGATGGCAAAATTGTAGGCCATGTTGGGATAATCTCGCTGGACGATACGATGCGTCAGCACGCGACGAATACAGATATAGAGAACATCATTCGTACGATCTCGAGATCCGTGCTCCACGTCGAGGGTCAAAGGCGATCCGAGAAGCGCCCTTCGCGCGTGTGAGAGCGAGAGAGAGAGCTAGGAGGTTAGGAGGCGCGAGCGCGGGTCCGCGTGTCGCTCGACGAGAGCGAGCGAGCGCTCATCCCCGAAAATCGGACAAGAGGTGCCGTTCCCGTTCGCGGGTCTCGCAGACCAAGTCTCTCGTCGGGCCGAGCTCGCTGCGGTCTTCGCGGTATCGAGGAGGATCGGCGTCCGCTGAAAAAAGGAGAATCCCCGCTTTTGGCGGCGAGAATGATGGCAAGCACACCGGCATTATCCTCGGCGAGAACGCATCCTTCCCGGTTTCGCGATACGTGCGCGAAATAGAGCCAACAAGGATACGACACAGGACGGGGCCACATGTTCTCGAGATGCTCGGAAGTTCGTCCCTCCCCTCCCTCTGCTCCACTCGTCCAACCGTCCGCCGGGCAGAATCGCGCGAGCACGTTTTCCCTCGCGCGGACACCCTCTCACGCTTACCTGGGTGAGCTGCCCCTCCGCCTCCTTCTGCTGCGCGGGGTCGATCGTCGCCCGCAGCAGCTCCGTGAGCTTACGCGCGTCCATCGCTCCGGGCCGCCTCAGCTCGCCTTGTATTAATTAGACGCTTGAATTTTTGCGATCGACTCTCCCTGCACCGGACTGCTTGACCCGGCGCATTCACCTCGCTGCTGCTCCTTGCCTGCCCGTGGAGTCACGTGACACAACACAACATGGCGGCGTGGATCAGCTTTGAATCGTCGCATCCGGTCACGGTCCGGTCGTAGAGCATGCGGCTCACGTGAGATGCGATCTTCGACTGCGCGTCCGCCATTGGTGGCTTCATGAATATCGCCTTAAGAACTTTTTTATCATTCCCCTTGTCTATTTCTGTCTATTAATTTCTATTCAAAACCTAACTCTCTTTTTCTAGTTCTAAGAAATAAAAAAAGATAAAACATAAATTAAAACGAAGTTAAAGTTGATTTGCATTGACAGACATGGACATACCAAACTCTGAATTAACTTAATCGGTGGAATTATTTGAAGTAAAATTTCTAACTATAGATATAATTCCTTGTTCCTAATATAATTTTTTTATCATTTTATTGAACAATAAAAAAATTAATAACTTTGGCTGCGTTCAGCAGAAAAAATAGTTCTTGCAATTGTTGTACGAGTCTTTGATACGATTGGTTCTTATCCTTAATTCCTACCTGAACTAAATTTGCAAAGCTTAATATCTTTTGTTAATAAAGCAAATGCAGGCATTGCAATTTAACCTGCGCACAGTGGAGGGATGTTAAATATAAGGAATAGGAATTAGAATTTTAGAATTATTGTAGAATTAAAGTCAACTTTCTTAATAAACATTAAACGTAACGCACAATTGTACAAAACATAACATATTATATATATTATTTATCTGTAGTGTTCATTGAGGAAACTGATTCTAAAATTCTAATGCTAGAATTGGAACGCTTTTTTTAAATTTTTCGCCAGGCTATCTTTCTGTTTTGTTACCTCCAAATTTATTTATTCACGTTTAATTTAAAAAGTGAAATAGATCTATAATTAAAAAGAATTGCTAGAAGGAAAAAAAGAATTTAAAGGAAGCAAAAACAAAGGTCTGTATACAGAACGCGTTTTTAAGTCATTCTATTCTTGTTTTACGTATAATGCATGATAAAAGTAAAATCTTTGGTGAAAATTCTTAGAATTTTTATTGAATTGGAATACTTTTCAGAAATATTGAAAAAGTCTACATCTTTTCTTAAAATTCTATTTTAAGATTCGTATAAAAGATGTAAGGATTAAAAAAAAATTATATAAAAATTATATAGACATTTTTTTAAATTATGAAATTTTTATAATAATTCTTAAAAATTATAAAAAAATTCTGAGAGAAATATTCATCAACGATGACTTGATCGCGCGCTAACATTTAAAAGCGAAGTCCGCTGCCCTGTGATTGGTCGGTTTTTCATATCCGTCTACGGGCCCCCCTCTAATAGCAGACTCGTTCTCTTTTCCAGTTGTGTCGTGTTAAAATAAGACAAGCGTGCAAATCGAGCGTCGAAAATAGTCGAAAGGAAAAGAAAGGAAAGATCGTTCGGCTGAAACAAAATGGAAAAGACGGGCGAAAAAGACTGATGAAAGATCCAGTCTCGAGCGATTGTCGACACTTCGCGCCCGGTCAAGTGCACGAGAATACGTATCGATATACGTATACAACAGATGACGGGCGCGGAATTAGGAACGTGCGAACGGGGGCACCGTGGGGCACCGCATGAGAACCCGCCCAGCGTCGTGCTGCCGCACAGCAATGCACCGACAAACTAAATAATCGACGTCAAAAGAGCTGTCAAATATGGCGAGGGGCAGCGAGAGAGAGCGGTAATTGACATGTAAAAATGTGAATGGCCCCGCCGCGGCCCGCACTGTGATCTGCGCTTCGATCGGGTGGG
>QKQZ01052312.1:0-46523 GCA_003595255.1 Solenopsis fugax
ACAGGACTCAGGATACGCAAAAGAAAAAAAACTGCAACGAATAGCCCCGGTCTCCCCTATAATTAAATTTTTTTATTTTTAATTTTTAATTTTAAGTTATATTTTTAAAATTAGAAAATTTTTTTGTTAAATATGCAATTGATGCAAATTTTAATCTAAAATTTACTTTACACGATTTTTAATTTGCATCAGATTTTTAGATCGATTTTTACACTTGTCGAATACTATCTCACTTTTTCGCTATAATAATTTAAAAAAAAGCAAAAAATTATGTCAACATCACATGGTGTTCCCAGGCGGTCACCCATCCAAGTACTAACCGTGCCCAACGTTGCTTGACTTCAGTGATCGGACGAGAACTGGTTTTTTCAACGTGGTATGGAAGTTGACGTTGGCATACGAGTTAATCGTGAATGTTATATTTTAATTTTTTTATTTTATAATTTTATTTTAATCTAATTTTTTAATTTTTTATTTGTATATATTAATTTTATTTTGATTTCTAATACTAATAATCTAATATCTTCCAACATAAATTTGTGACATATTATGAATTGTGCAAAGTGAACTTTATGCATTGCTCATTCAACAGTTAGTTAATATACATATTAATACTATAAATTTTATATTTTTTGTAATGTCAGGCGATTATCAGTTGATGATAAAATAGGATACTTTTATTATTTATCAGTAATATTGATAATTGTGTAAAAATTTTAAATTAGTACTTATCCAAGAAAATGAGTGCATTTTTATTTGTAAGCATTTAAATAGGAAACATTTTTTGAAACTTTTTGGTATGAATTTCAAAAAATCAGTTACGATTTCAGGTTGATTTTCGTAAGATATTTGTTACAAGTGATGGCCTCGCGGTGGATTATTGAGAATCTTGAAGAGAGTGTAGACATTACCAGTCGTTGATAAAACTTTTCGATCGTCAATATAAATATCTAATAAAATAATTTATAGTAATTTATAATTTATTATTATATAGAGTTGTCATAAATAAATATACGTATTTACGATAATATGATATATTGCTGCAAATTTTCCATATTTGTTTTTTCAATATAAGTATAGATCAATGAAATACGAATAAAAATGATAGAAGAGCAATTTTAAATAAAAATAGAATATTATTGTAAATACATGTATCTATAAAATATCAAGATAATAACAAATCATAAAAAATAATATTAAATTATATGGTAACCGTGCTGTTTGATAGAGTCACAGGAAAGATTTTTATAAGACTTTTGGTCATGAATTGTATCTTATCAAACTAATATAAATTAATATAAATTAAGTTTACAATTAAAAACTTGTTAAAGCAAATTGGATTATCCTAGTAAAAAAAAATAACTGTCTGCCAATAGTTAATGGACATGTAATGATAGAAGCTACACAGAGAAAATGATTTCTTTGGACTTAATAAATTTTATTTGATCCAAACAAATTTATTTGGAATGGTCCAAACAAATCAAAGTTTGAATCAATAAGTACGACTAATAATAGTGTTATTTTCGTCAAATAATAGATGTTTGTTGATAGTTGTTTAAATGAAACAATAACATTTTTATTTAAACAAATAATGTTTTGTATAAACCGAAGTTGTTTCAATGAAACCACTTTCAGTCATATAAATGGGAATTCTAATTCTAATGAAATCTTTTTCTCTGTATACATGAAAAACATTTGTTGAAAGATCTTCATCAGGTATCGTTACATTGTATTAGCTAATAAAAAGAAGCTATTATTTTTTTTCTAAATCACACGAATTAAGCGACAAAATTAAGTTAAAATTAATTTACTTTCTAACAACTTTTTAACTTATCACTACCCAACCCTGATAATAAGGCATATGAATACAGATACGAATATTTGAGACATACGTAAAATTTTTAAGCGGTTGCTTTGAAAGTCCCAGGATAGTTACAAAATGAGGTAACATCGTTTAGTGATCGTTTAGATTGTTTAGAAATATTCATCGAAGGACAAATGCGAATGGGTCAATTTCTGTTAGCGCTCTGTTAGCCGACCTTCTGCAAGGTCCTCCGTCCAGCGAGCACGGGAGGACTTCGCGACTGGAATGCGTGACTCGACGATTTTATAACCCGCTTTCAATTACTCTTCTTGGTGCTCCTGTTTCGTTCGCCTCGCGCCATCGCTGTAGAAGGAGAAGAAGAGGGAAATACCGCAACGCGAGCAAAAGGCATGGAACGTCCAAACGCCGCGACGCGACGCGTCGCATCGCGTTTGTATCCTTACCTCCTTTCTTGCCCGCCCACCCTTTTTCTCGCTCGCGCTCCGCGCGGGGACGTGATTTATTCGACGTCAGATGTACACATACAATCGCGCACCGCAACCAGGAATGGGAGCCGATAATGGTGTGCGTAGCTAGACAGGAAACGCGCCTAAGGACATCCACCCCGACCAGCCGAACAATTTGTTTTGGCTCGTTTGGCTCACTCTGCTGAATTCAGAATAATGCTATGAGACCTTTAACTTGCTACGAAGGCAGATTTCTGTGCTCGCTGAAATAAAATAATTTCTTATTAATCTTAATTATAAAATAATACATTATTATAACGTTAATGTTCAATGTGTTAACAATTTCCTTTTATAAATTAATTTATTATTTTCCAATAGAATTACAATATTTTAATTTGCGTAAATAGATTACTATTGTCTATCTTTTACAAACACTTTCAAATGAACTTGTCACTCTCTGATATTTTTACAAAAACCATACTTATCCCTTTTCAGATTCTCTCATAATGGTACTGGTCCTGTTGATACCTATAATCGGATTTGTGGCAGCAAATCCTTTTCCAAACGCATTGAACAACCGTTTGGTCCCTCAAGTCCAAAAAGAGCCTTTGCTTTCCACGGAGAATAGTCTGGATGACAATCCGGATAAAATAAGTGAAATGGTAGAAGATCTGAACGAGACTCTATCAATCCCGAAGCAAACACCCCATCATCTTAAAGCTTCCGGATCGTCGACACATGAGACTGAAACAAACGAGAAAAAGATACAAGGACGGAAACACAAGGCTATATTTGTAGATTATCCTCTGTTATCGCGTGTCTTGCATTATCCGAGGGTGCCCACGTATGAAATCGACTACAACGACAACTCGGAGTTGTTGACAAAGGATAGATCGTCAGACACGTCTAAAAGATATCAAGAGAGTGATATCTTCTACATCCGACTCCCGCCCATTCCGTATATGTTTGTACCCGGTCTCGGATATATCTCGCAACCACCTACGTACTCGAGCGCTTCCCTGAAGCCCCAGATACCCCTCGTATCTCAAGTAGTCCAGCTGCACCACGTGAGACCTGTGCGACCTCAACCGGCCTCTCAGCAGACCGTTAATCCCTTCATCAAATTGCCCATAGACTTCATAAGCAACGGCAAGCCTACCTCCGTCTACCAATGGCAGAAGAAGCCTGGCAAGAAGCCAACCGACAGTCCAATCATGAACTTGGACAACCTGTCAGCCGACTTCGTGAACAACGGTAAGCCGACCTCTATTTATCAGTGGCAGGCGAATCTCAGGCCGGTAAAGAGGCCGGATGATGTGCTTAATAGCCTTGATATGGGTCCTTACACCTTCAATGGCAAACTGACCAGCATGTACTTGCTTCAATCGGATGACTCCACCTCGATGCATCAGTCCATTCGACATTCTAATTATCAAGATGCACATGACTAAATTTATTCGACCATGTCGAATATTCAAATTTAAAAGCAACCACTATATATAAGGAATTTGTAATGTCTTTAAAATGGACATGACGCGAGTGATATTCTGCAAATTAATGAGCGCGTCAGTTTATATATAGTTTTAAATCCTCCTTGGTTTTAAACCTCTTTAGCAGAAGCAGCCAAATGAATCTGATTATAGTGGCACCTACGCTTATAATAATAATAATGTCGAGCAGTGTTTCAGAGTGTGATTTATAGCTCACATAATATTCATAATTTTTATCTATATATTACCGCAATTATTAAAGTCTTGTTAAGGTAACAAAATACGAGTATATAAACAATATGGTATTACAATGTTAGAAATGATAATATTATAATATGTCAAATTGAAGAATTTGATCAATTGCTTCTAAAGAGAATTACTGAAAACTATTTAAGAAATGTCATTTCGATAGCGTTTTAATTCAAGCAATTTTTTAAGAAAATTATGTTATTAATAATAACTTGTTAAACAGAATCATTAACGATAAGTGAAGAGTTATCATAATAAAGCGATTTTGCAATCAACTTTTATAATAATTAATATTTCATTAACATTTTATAAAATATGCAAAATGTATAAAAAAATTTTAGAAAATATTTATTTTTAACTTTATATTTTTTAATTTCATTATTTTATATATATTTTATATTTGCTGTATATTTATAAAGCTTCGTGTTTTTCACGCATACGGGAATTAAATTATCTTAAATTATGTAAAAGATTATATTATTTAAAGTTGTTGTTTTGATTGTTTAATTTCTGTATATTATTGAATATTTATATTTATTGTTCGATGTCCAATACTGACATGAGTTTGTAAATATGTGAAATATATGTAAAAATGATTTAAGAACGAGGATACACGTCATTTTTATTTTTAGCCGGTTAAGCAAAAAGCGTATTTCCTACACTTCGTCTCTTATAACACAAATGTTGATTTGGGGTTTGGTCAGATTGTCTGGACTATATCCTGTCTGGTTACAAACATGCGCCATTCATTCAGATTAGACGAATAAGGGGATTCAATATTAAGATTATTTTGAGATGCAATCTGATTTTGCCACTTTATTTAAAAATATCATGAATGCGTGTATGTGTATACGCATGAAATGTGTTCTCTGTGTGTATAATGTGTATATATATATAAGTTATGAAGTTTATACGACATATAAATATACATCAATTATGCATTAATATTATTTCAATATTCTGGTAGCATAATACAATGTATTATTTGTTACATTATTTAATGTACGTTAACAAATCGTTTCACATTGAAAAACTAAAAAGATATTAGTGGTATAATGTAATGATGTCTATTCGGTAAATACGAAGGCATTATAATTAATGTCTTAATTAATGCTTTCTATAAATATGCTTGTATAACATAGAAATTTAATGCCAGTACATCGAATTTTGTTAAAATAATAAAAAAATATATAATTAGAGAAAATATGAGGTTGTAGCATTTACCCTTCTCGTTTACGTCACTGATATTTTTATCTCGAAAATACTCATGAAATATATAATTATCCAGCAAATCGTTTGCTCGTGTTACACGTGAAACGGTAAAAGGACGTAATGTGTAAAAACAATCTTCGTTGGAAAAAAACGTTCTCCTTAGTATTTTAAATTTATATGGTTAATTACCAAAAAATGTGGTCCCAGAGGCGAGCGACTCGTCACCGGTGTAGTCGTTGCTTGCAGATATTAAAGTAAATGCGCTGTAACGGGTTGCGAGGGTTCTCATCCAGATACAGAGTGGTCGAGCAAGGTCATAAACAGTGATCTGTAGATTCATTAGTTTCTGTTTCTTCGCGTCATCTTACTGATGAAAAGCTCCTTCTGCTTGATATAATTTTTGAATATATATCAAGTGATGCAAAAAACTGTAATAAGAATATACAAAACATTGATAAATTGTGGCTGTTTAAGTCATAAAATTTTAACACATTTAAATTAAGAACATGGCTGTAAAGTTTTAAGACCGCAGATACGAATGAGCTTTTACATGTTAAATATGGGGTTACAGGTTTTCAAGTACTAGTCAAAGTATACAAAGAGCTATAAATATCTTTATTCGTTACATTGAATGCCTCATTACAATCGTGCGCGCTTACTTACCATATCTAGAATATAGAAAAAAATATATTTAACGTAAGATTCCCGCGTGCATGCGCTTAGGAAGAAAAATTTACATGTATAAAAACATGCGTATTGTCCAGTCTTAATGAAAGATCTACCTATAATTATATGAAAACATCTTACATCGATTAAGTATTCGACATAATCATGGATCAATCATGTTTACATGTTTATGCGCGTATAGAAATACGAGTGTGTCTCTGCATGTTTATTATAAAATACTGCATGTTTATTTATAAAAATATACAATTCAATGATAGAAAATTTGATAGGATTATAGATGATCCTTCAGTGGGAGGAAACAATTCATCGATCGTATACCTCAAAAATCTTACATTTAATGAGATTTGTAAAAAAAAACCAGAAGCTATAATTCAGTTTAAAATTAAGCTCTGTAAAAAGAGAATAAATTTTCTGTCTCATAGTAAATTAACGTCACGTAAAACTCTTATATTAATCTAAATAAAAATATATTTTCTGCTTTTCTTTAAATCTTACATAAATAAAAAAGCAGATGAAGAAATAAAAAGAAGCTACATTATATATATATTATGTAATTTGTGAATGTCATATGGTAATAGTTTAATTGACATTTATATCATATGTAAATAGTATGAATATAGCTGTCCAATGTAGGACAGACATGGAACATTCAGTCATAATCTCAGTAATACTATCGCTTCAAATTAGTAATACCGGTAGTTTCCGCAAACACGCAAGTAAAACAACAAATTGTTTCTCTTCTCAGCTTTTTTTAAGTATTCATTCGTAAGTTTTATATACTTGTCCCTACGATCAAATTAATCGTAAAAAGTCTTTTCTGATGATGCTTCAGTCTTATAAATATTTTGATATATTCTTTCAGTAATAATTGGCAAAAAATCAGAAAAGAATTTTTTATTCTAGCAAAGCTGTCTTTTGAAATGACATATTTTTATAAAGAGAAATAGATGCACGAATGCTTAATATTATTTTGCGGAAATTTTTGGCTGCCTATATAGATACAATGGATACTGATTATTGTATTACATTAATGCTTGTAATATATTTTGTGAAAATATGATATGTTCAAATTCCTCGTCCACTTGTTAGTTAATTGTTAACAAAGTATAAGTTTAATTATTGCAGCAATGCATTCATTCGTGGTTTCGTCGCGATTGATAAAATAGATTATTCTAATATGATGTAAAATAAAAATATTCGAAAGAACAAATTATCAACAAGCTGTGATGATAAAACTTATACTTGCATTTTTAACATTTACTTATCTTGATACATGTTTCATAAGTAAAAATAATAACGATGTATGTTTAATAGAAGTGGAACAATTTGCGGAATGCACATGGTCTCGAGTAAGAATGACTATATGCAGTATAGGCATGAAAGTCTCTGTTTCTCTTTTTTTTTCTTTCTCCCTCCTTTCTTTTTTTGCATCTTGTCGTTGTCAATGAACAGTGATTCCTGATCCTGTATTAACAGAGTAGTGTACGCATCTACTTAAGCTAACAGGCTCGCGAGTCACTTAGGATATTACATGATTATGCACAGTTACACGAACATTCGAAGATTAAGGTAGAAGGGGATGATAGTATACTGGCTTGCGACTCTTCTCCATAATGTAGAAAGCCTTAGGCTTGCCATTTCCGGGGAAGTTCTTGTGGATGCTGGTGGAACCCGTCTTGGTGGCGATTGGCGCGTAATACGACATGGCAGCTTTTTTCCTGTGCTTTTTCATCTTCGGCACGGTGTTCCTCGAGCCATGAAGCTCATTGGTCAGGTGGATCCTGTGGACATTCAAATCGTCCAATCTGTACGCCTTGTTGCCGACGTCGTTCTTTTTCGTCGACTTGAATTTAATATTGTCATTGTCGTTGCTCGGATAGCTAAGCATCTTGTCATTATTTCTGATGTGTTTCGTCACTGGCTTTTGATGCGGATGCAGTTTGTTATCAGCGGCACGATACTCGTAACTCTTGCTGGTCGTATCGAGCGGATAAAGCTTATTCAGCATGGTTTTTGTAGAAGATGTTTGCTGATGCTGTTTCTTCATATCCTCCAGCTTTTTCTTGGCCTGGTCAATCCTCAGTTGACTCAGTTGGAGACGTTTTTTCTCCGTCATTTTCTTTACGACCGGTAAATTCCAATGATAAATCTTGGCGGGTTTACCATTTCCTGGGAACCCAACCGGAAAACTCGGTCCGGTCTTCGTCACTTTATCGTCGTTGACGGATTTGTGAGGCTTCGTGATGGTGTAGTACGGAGGGCTAGCCGGAAGCTTCACGATGTAAACGTGGCTGTCGCGGTGTCCATGACGACGACTATAAGGCTGATGTAGGCGCGTTTGCGAGCTGAGTCCCGGTGGTTCAGGTCCGGCTAATCGCTTCTTATGATGCCCATCGGGTATTTGAAGAGGTGTCAGTCCGAGTCGATTTAGAACGGCCGCGTTACTCGTATGAACTGTCTCGAAACTTTCCTCGGAAGTAGTCGCAGTGACGAGACTACTGAAGAATATCAGTAGTGAGCCACTTACGAGAAGTAATCTAAAACAAAAATCACATACATCGTTACGTGTGTGTAACTTTTATATTAAGTAAAAATAAATTCTAAATTAAGTAAAAAAGTCACTGACATATATAAATGTAAGATTAATCAAAATCACGAGATTTATCGTTTATTGCGTGTAATTGATTCGAAAGAACTGTATAAACGAGATTCCAACGATGTCGCAAATAAATGTCCGTTCGAGTCTCGAGATCTAGATGAAGAAGTGGCAGAGTTACGCCGACTTGGGGAACGATTCATCATGAGTCACGATCGCCACGTCGCGTCGCGCGAAATCAACGAAAGAAATCGTCTAACCGCAAGCGTTAGTGCCACGAGCAATTCAAAGGGAGGACCGTGAGCCTGAGCTCTCTCAGGCATCTGGCCGCTCGTAAACCTGGTTACGCCGTGGAAAAAAATTTAATGAGAAAGAATTTCGAGCGAGCGCGAAAGTGATGACTCTCTGCCAACAAGGCGTCTAGAAATTTTACGAGGTGAGAAACCCACAATGCAAAAACATCATGACGATAAATACGCGTCAATTTGCTCTGCTGTTGTGAACCGCATATTGCTGGTGAACCGCTCGATGAATTACCCTTCCCACTTAATTACTCGTTACGAGGATGAAGTATGTTAATTATTCTGCGTCCGTCTTATGATAAGACGCATTATGCACGTCTGTGATGAAGTCAACGTTTCAACAGCTCATCATCTAAGGATCATTTTAATAATTCATTCAAAAAGAAGCATTTCCTATGATTCCATAATAAAATATGTAAAAAGGTAATTATAATGAGGCATTTTTCCAGATTGAAACAAGAAACTAGAAAATGAATTTGTAACATGTATAAAACAGAAGCGAGTGATTACATATAGAATTGCGAGCAGCAATTCTTCATCGAGAAAGCAATGGAATATTCAGTGACTCGAGTGACTATGTTTGGTAAGCCAATGTCCATCGGTCTTGGAAGTTGGAACGTCCGTCGTGCAATAGCCATAAATTAATATGCCAGCCAGACGACTCCCTCGTTGTGAAATTATTCCTCCATCCAGCAAGATACTTGACGTGGTCATTCACAACGACATGACGCTCGTGCTGCATCTAAAGGAGTGATTGGAAAAGAAAAGGTGAAATACGATGAGGAGAAGAAAAAAGGCAGAGGAAGAAGAGAAAGAAGATTGTGCGTCCCTTCTGCGAAGAATGATCGAATGTTTTTCTATAACTTAATAATTAGAAACAATTGATAAGGGATATTTTATATATAGCACATGTGTGTATAGATAGCATATACGCAGCTATATTATTTTTGCAATTGTGATTCTGGATGAGATACAGCCAAAATCTAAAATGTATGTTAAGAGGATAAGGAAAAATAAACAACATTTATAACATCATGTGTAGTTATCGTTATACCACACTCATAGGACCGAGCCATCATAGTAGAATGCATCGTGCATAATATTAGTTTACGAATAATTGTACTATTTTATAAAATATGCATTAAATGGGCTGTCTCCGCTTCGACCTAGAAGCATACTGATCGAGATATAGTAGAGCGTAAATAAATGCCTTAATGTTACGCTTCTAAGGTTTATCCATCATGATTTTAACGAAAGTACAACGCTCGACTTATATCAACTTTAAAATCAGTATAATTTCAAGCTATCAATTTAATAATACTAATGTAATTAACTAATGTATCATTATGCAAGATATAAATACGCAAACACAAAATATATTTAAAAAAAAAACTTAATATTCTTTCAATGATTCTACACTCGCGATTTCGCATTCAAGTATAGAAGAGCATTTGGACATTTGAGAAAACAATGGTGCCGCGATGCAGAAAAGTGCACGGGCAGCAGCTCGGAAGAACGCGGAAGAGGACTCGATGCTCGAAGAAGAGAGTTCAGATTAGCCTGACGAGGGGAGAAGCCGAGGAGTGTGAAGAAGAAAAATAAGAGGAGCTGAAAGTAACCGCGGAGCCCGAGCACGTGCACGCGCATACAGGTATGCGTGAGAAAAGCTCACAGTCGGAAATCTAGCGTATTGATGGAGAGATGGTGAGGCAACGCCTGACCGGAATGACGGATGAAAAGGAATACCAACGTTGGCGTCTCGCGCGGCGATCGGAGGAGATTAATCTTCATGATCATCCGCTCTCGCGCGGAGTCGCGGCAGCGTGCGGGCTGCCCGTTTTACCACTCAACTTAACTCGATCTACCTGTGATCAATGGATATCGAATGGCTTAACTCTCTTACGAAAGCTATTGGCAGCTCTAAGGTAAGTCTCTCGCCTCATCTAGCATTTCGTCAACGTACGTGTGTGAAGCATGTGCAACCCGTCGATGTGCTTCGCTCGACCATACGCAAGGTATTTCAAATATTTAACGAAGAGACCCGAAGAGTCTACGGTCTATGACCCTTCATGCCTGTGAGGTGTGAAAAGCACCTTTCCAAGTTTGCTCGAACGGTCATCAACGTTTGTGGATCATCGTATTTCGCGTACTCCTGCTATGTAATAGATAAGATTTCTGCACTTGACTGTGTACCCCGTGAATGTCATGTGAACATTACACGTGCTGCAATGTCTTCGTATACATAAATGAGCTAATGTTTTACGTAAGAAAAATACATGAGACAGAGGAAATTTATTATTTCGACAGAAAAACGAGCAAGCTCATATAAGATGTGCCAAAATTATTCGTAAATTTCTTCAATTTTATGATACACAGGACGATTTACATGTTATTTACAGTAACATCTTATAATCATGATTACAAAGTTATAATGCGAGCGCCAGTTGAATGTGAAAAAACGGAAATGACGAAATCTATTCGTTTTCAGACCCAAGATAAAGAAAGTAATTTGATGGAGTCTGGACTTTAATTTCACGCGATTGCGCTTTTTAGATTACGCTTCGCACTGTCTTGTAATTTTGTATACCGCGAATATGATTGCACAGAAAGAAATTAATTTTTTAGCATTTTTTCTAAAAGTTAAAATAGATAATAAAATTACAAATATAAACATATTAATATTTTTTTATTTTTTGTCTCAAATACCGTTACTTCGCTCGATAATTTAACTTATCACGACATAATGTGAGGTTTCCAATCATTAAAGTCTTCGGGCCAAATTATTCGTTTTTTTTTTCTGGCATTCGTTAAGGAAACATTGGGCCATTAAGAAAAACATTTTGGATAAACGTACATCCCACGTAAGATTCTTCAAAGTGAACACACGCAAACCCAATTATGTCAATTATCAGCGTATCGGTGCACGCTGCAAATTACTCTTCGGTTATCTTAGCTCGCCTTATAATTATAATCTTCTCTCGCAAATAGTTTGAGAATTTAATCACTCGTAATTGATTATTTCCGCAAATTTACACGTGAATATCTGATGTGAAAATCAAATTATCATATTATGTCTCACACGTTCGCGGAAATGAAAATTATAAATGCATGAACCAATTTTTTTTTTAATGTAACTATTTCTCTGTGTAAATGTATAATAAACAATGTTTTCCCCGTATTATAATTCAAGACGACATTTTCGTTTGCATTTCCATTTCTATTTGCGAAACAAAAGCATGTTTCAAACTCAGCGTTCTCGTAACCGGGCAGTTGAATATTGTCTTTCCTCCCCAGTATCTGAAATGGTGTTCAAAATATAAGCAGTAAACCGGTTGTTAACCGGTTCGATCACCCTAACGAATTTTTGGAAGAATTTCCATGTATTTTCTATATAAAGCAGTTTTATGTAAAGCAAAAACTGTCGTTTTTTAAATGTCGTGAGAAACAAATTCGTCAGTGTGAAAACATACGCTGATCGTCACAGATTATTATCACTGAATCAGATTACTCCTTATTGATTTGCAAATTGAATCAATTCAACTTTATTGTCTCTACCTTCTTATAAATTCATTGTACGATCTAATGAGATTTTGACAAAAACGAAATTCCAGTCGTTTTATGGCGCAGAAAATGCCATTCGATATCCATTCCAATTTTGTGCTGCTAGCACTAGAGATTGAAGCGACGGAGAAATATATTTGTTATTACTATACAAGTGCCGGGATCGGTCCAGCAATTTTGCATCACTGTCGGCGAGTGAAGCCGCGTAAAAAAAGAAAGTAAATATCGATGGGAAGGAATGAATTGGCGGCAATGGTGGCCGCTGGAACGACATCATCGATTCCGCGCCATGTCAACCTTATATAGAACTGGCATTCCCTTACGGCTCATTAAATCCACAAGCCACTGCCGAGGAACGACACTGGCGTGCAGACAGACGTGGAAAGAGAAAAAAGAAGCTAGAACGAAAGCCGCGGAAAAACGTGGACGGCCACATGCCCGGATGCAGGTATGTCCTTAAGTTCCCAAGCGGATCTTGAATGGAAGAAGCACGGAAGTAACGAGCGACATACTTCTTGCCTTTTGCGCGTCGAAGGTAATGACGGGCGCGAGGGGAACGTCCAGGAGACGTATTAACGTGAATGACTCTCGTTAGGAGGAGGTGTAATAACTTTACTTCCCATATAATCAGAGATCTGCTTTAATCCTCGCAATCAACACGCTCTATGCTCTTTATCGTCCTAGAGTTAGTTTAACTATCATAGCCGTGCGCTACGCACCGTTAATTAATCTGAGAGATCGATTTTACCACTCCCGCATTTTTCTCCGATTACCAATTTGCTGTCCACGCTGCAATTTAGATTACGATCGCAAACGATGTACCGGAAGAATTGCAGTAACGCAATTTACGACGCGACGTGTGAAAAGTTTTCAAAAATAGTTTGAATGATTATTGAAATAATGACAAAAATTAAATATCGTTGGACGACTAGTTGTTCCTCGCAATATTGACAAAAATAGGGAAATGGAAGAATGTACAATGTGAAATTTATATTTATATACTGCACGGAAAGAACAGTTTTATTGAAGTATCTAAAAATTTAGCTAGCTACAGATCTGAAAATAATTATGTTGGACCATTCAAACCGGTTGGTGGAATATCAAAATTTTTTGCAACATGCTTGAACATCTGTCATAATTATTTTGATGGTCCAACAAAATTATTTTTAAATCTGTATCTAGCTAAATTTTTAGATACTTTAGCGAAGTTGTTCTTTCTGTGTGCTTTATACTTTCAATAACTCGAGAGCGACTGTAGTAAATTTAGATTTTATAATTTAATAATATATATTTAATATCTATTAATATTTGTGTATTTTATTCCCAAATTATATTAGATATGGGAATGTGTTAAAAATATATAAATATTGAAAGGAAGTAAGCAAATGGATGGAGAGAGAAAATCCATTTCCTTAACGCAAAATAACGTAAACCACAGAGGCAGGCTTAGGCTTTCTTGGCCATTGTTTCGGTCACGTAGCCCTTTCGCCGTCTACGCGGAAGGAGCCCGAGTATCTCAAGTACGTAGTATCACGCACATTGATCCTTTGTCTCTAAGAATCGAGGCAAACTTGGTCTCGACTTGGAAGAGCGCTTTCTTCGGACTTGGAAGTTGAGATTTCGCCAAAGCGACGGGTATTCTGCGCCGCAAGACGCACTAATTGGCGCAGTTACATACTTGCAGAGATGCACATCTCTCTAATTAACTAATTGGATTACGCGAGAACCATAAACGTTATGATCTGTCGCGAGAATATGACAGTCATTCCGTTAACATTTCACTGCGTGCATTAACTTGTTATCGTCGCTTTAACCATAACTTTAATAAAGAAAAGAAATTATTTTATCAAGCGTGGAAGATCAGAGTGCAAACTCGTTCTAAATAAATGTGGACAGTCCGGAATCTCGGATAGATAAGCTGGCTAATTGGCTCGAGTGCGGATCCAGATCTGGACCTGGACTTGAAGTCGGAACCAGCTTTCTAGCTAGCGTAACGCAGCGCTGCTAACTTGAGAATTTTATTGCCAAATTTAAAGGACGATAGTTTAGTAAAAGATCTTTCAACAACTTTTTATAACATGTAACTACATAATTTACATGTTACTACATAAGAGCTGATATAAAAACATACTGGATTAAATATGAAATGCAAGTAAATAATATTGAATTTATCTATTGGTTCTCTATGTAGTACTTAGAATATCTTTTTATAAATAATATTCGCAACAAGGTGCAACGTAGGAACCTCGTTGTATATATCATGACGAGCGTTGAAAAACTGTTTTAACGGAGTTTCTTATGTGTCGACGCCAATCATACGAGGAAGTGTGAACGATCTCGAGAATTTCGTTCTCACGCGCACCATTTTCCATTCTGCACAAGCTTCCGCCTGTTCACACGCAGATGCAATCGCATTCTTTTGATTATTGCACAAGGTACTACATAACGAAAAGTGATAAGGCTAAAGTAGTGGACTTAGATGTCAAATAGTTGCTAATTTTATAATTAAAGTTTATTGATTAATTCATCAATCTTTGTCGATATCACAAGTCTTATAATACTTATTGTTTATTATATTAATCGTTATATCAATACGAAATATCAATAATGGAAAAGTTGATTAAAAAGTCTCGACATAGTATTGATATCTCTGAAATAATTGCTTAATTTTTGAAATGGTATGTCCTTGTAGAATGAATCGAAACAATATCGAGAGCAGAAAATACATTATTTTTCTTCTTAAAGTAAATACTATATTTTATTAATTGGTGGAATATTTTAAGACTGTGTAATAATAAAAAGAATGCACACAGAGAAAATGTTGCACAAAGAGCATTCAGCATTCAATCGGCGATCATGCGGCCGTTAATCGATAGTATCGAGCAGCGAAAATACAATAGGAGAAGAAAGCAACGATAAAAAAGAAACGAGACCAGTCTCGAGCTAAGGAAGCTGCGCCATAAAGAGACGAGAATGTAAAGATGGAGTCTGAACTCTCTCGAAGTAACCAGCCACGTCCGAAAGATCCGTTCAATATTTTTTCTTCCTCCGTTGCTTTCTTCTCGCCATCTTCTCCATTTGTCCCAAGAATCTCTTTTGTCCTCTCCATCCTTTATTTTTCCTTCCTGCAGGTTTCCTACAACAAGACTTGACTTGTACTCCGATCGAGCTGTGCTCGGCACAAAAAGATGAAAAAGGATTTGACTAGTGAACTGTCTACATGTCGAACTCTAACTAAGTTAATTAAATTGCCGCTGTCTAAATCGTCAAATGTGTTGAACCGATAATCGATTTGGGTAATTGATATGTATTGTGCGTATAATTATATAAGTGGACCGCAAATTATTATTTTTCACAAGAAAAAGTTTAGATAATTTGTAACACATATTTATATATGTTAAATATATTTATATCAATCAATATGTATTTTCAAGATATATGCAAAATAATATGCAGGATGTCTCTCTTCAACGCCTCAAATATCTCACTTGTCTTTATTTTAAAAAATGTCAAATTGTAATAGTTGAAGCCAATTCAATGATCTATGATATTATAGTATAACTTTTATACGATCTTGATAAAAATCAAGAAATGTACGAGAAAAAATTTTTTTTAGATTCTTATTAATCGAAAATGCAAACAGAGAGAAAAAAATATAGAAAAATTTCATGCAAAGAGTTTCTCGAATACTTGTGTTATTACGTATACATATTATCTAATTGCGTGGTCGAAAATCTGCACAATGCCTAAAGGTCCAAACCCAGATCGTTAATTTCGCGCTAGGCCTAACCCTGTCATTACGTATCTTCGGCAATAAACTTTGATTATACGCTTTGCACCGAGGAAGAACGCCGAGAAGGAAACTCGAAAAAGGGTAAAAGAAAGAAAGAAGAGATGCGAGACGCCGTTATCACCGATAATTGGAGATGTATGCGCTACAGCTTCGGAAGAAGCGATTGTTTCTTTCTTCCACGCCAAATTTTTTTAACCACCCAAGTTTGAATATTAAACGTTTCCAAAAATAAAAAGAGTAATGCTCACTTACAGTGTTCATTAAGTAACCATATTTCTATTTATATTTATTGATCAAAACTTGTGAAATTCTAATGTTCAAACGTAATAATAAAATATAGAAGAATATTTGAAAGAAAATCAGGACAATAGCTAATTTTTTATTTCATTAGCTCGTTAACTTTTTCATGTTATAATTATAAACCGGAGAACATTAATATGACATTAATATGTGCAGATAAAACTGCCGAGGAGAATTGGCAATTAGTGATGGTGGAAAGAAATTAACGGTTAATCTTGCACGCCACTTCATCTATCGTTTTGTGGCAAATTGAATTCTGTTACGTAATTCAGAAACATTAACAGTATTTTCACAGCGACGATTTGTCGATCACGGAGATTCAACAATCTCGTAAGAGAGATATACTGAAGTATCTATCAAATAGCACTAATGGCCGCTGTGTCAAGCGCAGCGCGTGCGAGTCGAGAGCGTGCGTACGCATAATACTTGAGTACGCGCACGTGCTCGTATCGAATGGTCGTTCAGGAACAACCTATTGATGCTTATTAAATCAATGTCGACAACCAGGATTTAAACCTCCAATTACGATTAACTGCAGTTTATCTATTTAAAACAGCAGAGTGATCCTTTCTTTAATAAAATTGCCAATAATAATTAAGCATTCATTTGAAGGCAGATGAAAAGTATTTTGATTGCCTAGTTCAACAAAAGTGTTCTACGAAGATTTTTCGTTCAAGGTCAAATGAATCGCATATATAAAAAGTATTGTAACAGAAAAGAGATTTGCAACTATGTATTTAAGTTCAAGTTGCATTATTAATTCCAGATTTCACGAAACAGTTCAAAATTTCAAAGCGAAATGTAAAACTGTGTTCTTTTAGTCGAATAAAAAGGATTTATAGAATTTCGTGGTTTGACCCTAGACGTTGAAAGGATTCGTCTACTTGTCTGAAAATTTAGTCGATTGTTTCCCACATCGTTTCGCTTTGTGACTACTGAAATATTCATGAGTGAACTAGCCGAACGAGCGTATCCGACGCACACACTCCGTACGAATCGCAGACTCTGGCTTCTTCCCTTTCCATCCGACTCTTTGACCTCAGCACCATTCTGCATAACGGTGCATCGGCCTGGACGTTTGCCTATTATGTCACTATATTCGTATAAGGATGCTGTACACCATAAGTTCAACCTAAACAGAAGTTCCTGGAATTTTCCGAAGCGACGATCAATCTTCGTGATACGGTGAGAAAAATACCATTCGTGTCGGACTTGATGAGACCTCAGCCACCTTGCAGCCTGCGTATCCCATAAAGACGGGAAAATGCAGACAGCGGATAAAAGACGTTAAATTAAAGAAATTTCGTGCCTTCTTTGAAGTACGTACAATATATGGGAGATAGATGGACACAAAATGTTAATTATACATGGAAAGAACGGTTTTGCTCAAGTATCTACACTGTTTAAAATGTCATGAAATTCAATGTATTTTTAAGTTGCACAAGTACATTAAATTTAATGTATCTATAACTAAAAAGTATGTGCATGAAATTTAATGCACTTTTGACAACATTAAATGTTTTTAATGTACCTGCTTGAAATTTGCTTCTGTTACGTTACACTAAATTTTGATGCCTACTTTTAACAGTGTAAAAAAAAGAGCTAGATACAGATCTGTAAAAATAACTTTGCTGGACTATCAAAATAATTATAAAATTCCAGCGTGATGAGTAATATTGTAAAAAATTTTGGCACTCTAGCAATCAAATTATTTTCAGCTAAATTTTTAAGTTTTTTAGCAAAACTGTTCTTTCTCCGTGTGTGTTCACTCCACAATATATTTTAATACAGAAACAGTATTTAAATCGTATGCGTTTATAATTTAGAATGCGGATATAAATTAGAACAAGTCCACCGTAATCGTTTACCGCCATCGTCATGTTATCTCGTATACGTAATAACGTTATCACTGTAGAATTTAATAGACGTATCAATAAAATGCGGATGTGCATGCATACATCGTTGTACGTTCGCAAACGTACAGTTATGGCCTGCAATTATTTCCGTAATACGTAGGAGTATCATTTTTCCCGAACCCCGAGCGCGCGATAATCCTATACCAGGCTGTTATTTTCGATTCGTTTCATATGAGGAGAATTTCTGTATTTGCATCGTCATGCTGTCTCTGATGCTCGCTGCATCCGCGCAATCCACATTACCACCGACTAATTACGTCTGGGCACGATTTGAAAGAAGAAAGAACCGCTATCGTGCTGAGATGAAGATAACATTGCAGAATCATAAATATCGTGACTGTCACGAAAAATTTGTATCCCTATATTCTCACGTTTTATTAGTCAAATATATATTGATATTGCATATGAATTTTCATAGCGTATTTAAATATTTAAATATTTAAACGTTGTGAACAACTTCGATTTCCACATTACTGGAACGTGTGGCAAACACTAAAAGCAGAAAAGGGAAGATAGAAGAGGAAGATGACATTAACGATGCCGACAATCATGAAGACGAAGACTAGGTAGAGGAGATCGTAGAAATCGATCACATAATCGATTACATTTAAAATCGATGAAAACGTGCATGTTCGCATTACTCGCGTGCCGATCAGTGTTCACACCGTTAGACACACGTTTACTACTCTTATTTATGCGTCTACTTATGTACGTCGCAGGCAGCGCGTACATGTGCGTCGGGCACGTAATATATCGCACGTTCCCAATCGAAATGCCACCCCACGTTCTATTCACTCCTCTTTTACTCGAGGGTCTCCTACGCCAACAAATAGACCTGCCTCCTGAAAATGGTCTCGACCTGTTCTCTCTCTTTCTCCCACACGCACACAGCGCGTACAAATATTGTATATACGCATAAATAATTCTGTAACACACATAATTTTTATAAAGACGCATTTCTCTAGGTGTGTACGATCGTTTTTAAAAGGTTTTACTATAACATTTGCCTAAATTTATATACATTTTTATGTTCAAGTAATTATGTTCAACATAATTTCCTTCATTAAAATAAATATTAATTAGTATAAAATAATTTATTTTTAAACTTGGGAAATATTTTTTTAAATTAAGGAAATGATGGTAAAACAAATATATTTACTTGAACATAAAAAATTTGTTTTCAGTGTATTTATGTATAATGTATCCTTAAACTATTAAGAATAGTACACTGAAAAAAATGCTGTATCTAATATGAATTAAAATATAGTTTGATTTACTTAAACATCGAATCACTGTCGCTAATATAAATTGATTCATCTAAATTTTATTCATTCAACTATATTTGTGTCTTGACTTTTAATCTTTTGTTTCATTATTGAATTAACAAGATATTTCCAATTAGATTGGTGCTATTGATTCAACAGCACTTTCTTCTCAATGTATGTGTATACATACAATGCGATAAATGGCAAATTTCTTTATGAGATCCCTTTAATTCTTATACTGCAAATAATATTTCGACAATGTTGCATTTTCAACATTTCTACAATATTGCTGAAATATTCTGTGCTGCATGGATTTTTAGTGCACTGAAGAAATTACCCATTCACAGCATAGAAAAAGAATCACAAAATATTGTAGCAATGTTTCAGCATTGGAGCAATGGTAAAATGTCCGCTTCAGAAATATTGATACGTAATGTTGTAGCAACGTACATAATATTGTATTAACGTTGCTGCATTACAATCAATATTTCAGAAGCAGACATTTTATCGTTGCTGCAATATTGCTGAAACATTGTAGCAATATTTTACAATGTTTTTGCTATTCTGTGCTGTACGGGTAATCATTTTTAAGAAATATGTTCAGCCTTAACAAGAAAGTGTGTATCAGTATATACGTAACTTTTACTTATATCGCGAGATCATTCCGCTCGAAATCCACTCGTGTTCATTAACGAAGGAACACGAAGATAATTAAGAGGACCCGTGTGGCGGAGGAAGAAGAGGGGGGAGCAAATTACAGGGAAAAACTTGGCATCGCGCGAACTTTTCGTATAATAATCCGCGACGGGGAATGTTTATGCCCTTGACATGCACACATGAAAAGAAGAATAAATAAACGTTCTTCGCTCATGTCTAGAGCGTGCTCATAGCGCTTTCTTCGGGCTTTTATGCGCTTTTGTACCACCTTCCTTCCTTCCTTCATATTTTTTTCCCCCTTGCAACGACGCCTGGTCTTTTCCACCCTCTGTATCGCTGATTAACACACGAAGCGGATGGTGCTCTTACCGGCGATTGCCCGCACGGGGAAAAATGACGCGAGCGAGCGTGCAGTAGCGCGCGGACGACCCCTAGCAAAAAGGAAAAAATGCACTTGTATACCCCCATAATGCCAAATTACACCGACCTCTCGGAAATTCGTCGCGTCGGTATAAAGCGCGTTATAGGTTCTCGTCGGATATTAGTTTGAAACTGCGCGACGGCACGCTACATACGCGAGAGTTTTTATCCGCTATTTGGTTACAAACGATATCGCGAAAAGAATTTTTTTATACTCGGAAATAATAGCGCGCAGGTATCTTTTGCATTTGCAGTTTCGTCGCTTACACGAAAATATCTTGTGACATTTTACAGTGGATGTACATGGAAAGAATGATTTTGCTAAAATATCTAAAAATTCAGTTGGATACAGATCTGAAGATAATTTTGTTAGTCCATCAAAATAATTATGTTGAACCCCTATAAGCGCTACAATATACCTAGAATATAATATAAATATTATTAAAAATTAAAATAATATTCCGAGATTATTCAATATTTTTAATATTATAGGAATATTGTATTAATGTTATATGTCCGCTTTATATAATATTCGTAGTACATTATTTCAATATCCGTGGAATACAGGTATAATGAATATATGAAAATATTCTACGAATATTATTTTTCTTCAAAAATTAATGTGAATTATTATGTATAAAATATTCATAAACTTTATAATTATGACATTTAAAAGTTATAATATTCCTGATAATTTAAAATATTAAAGTAAATGATATTATTTACTTCTCATATAATATTCATATAATATTTCAAGAATGTTATTTAATATTAAATAATATTGTAGCACGTATAGGGACTCTCAAATTGAATTGCTAAAATGTCGAAATTTTTTGCAGCATTGCTCATGCTTGAATATCCATCACAATTATTTTGATGGTCCAATAAATTTATTTTCAGATTTGTATTCAGCTAAATATTTAGACACTTCAACCAAATCGTTTTTTCCTTGTAGGCAATATGTTAAAAGCATATAATGTGGTCGGTTTTTATTTTCTTTCGTCCGGCGACTTTCATTTCATCCTGTTCGTATTATTCCACAGCAGTTTATTCGCGGATTATTTTCTTCTTTATGTATATATATATATATACTTTTTTTCTCTTCTTGATATTTATGTACCGTTATTCGCATTGAACACGATCTCACCGCAGACACTACCGTATCGATATTAAACCGCCAAACTACGTTCATTGAACGTCACCACGCTTCATTAAGGCAGATCATCAAACCGTGACGGCTGATCGATGATGCGGTCAGTGATGCAATTGAAAATACGATCGCTAGATCCTCAATTTACGCGTGTTGGGGTATAGACGCAAAAAAAGATGGGAGCCTAATGACGATTTACGCATCGTGTAATTCGAAAGCCTTACAGCAAACAGCCACGATCAATACTTTCTTGCGTTTGTCCAATTCCATTCGAAGTTAATATTGACCACACTCTGTCCAGGCTCCGGCCTGGTTATTCGGCGCAATCCATGCAAATTCAATGAAAGTTGCAAATGCAAATGTTTCCAACCACTTCCTCGACCTTTCAGATATACGAGATGAAAGATTCTGAAATATTATATTCGTTTTAACGTATTATATTCGTTGTACCAGGGCAATGTATCTTGTAATATAAAAGCCCTTGAAAATAGCCATCTGTCTCGTTGCCTAAAGCCCAAAAGAAAAAGAGTGCAGCCAGCAGAGCCAGGCGGAATAAAGATAAAAAGGAGGAAGAGAGAGGAAGAGAGAAAAAAAATGATGAAATGAACAAGAATGAGAGAGACGGAAGTGAGGGGTGAGGAGAGAACGAGCGAAGCAGCCGAAGAGGCGGAAAGTCAATATTGCGCGCGATGGGATACGTCGGAATTATTGCCGTATTAAAATTTATCGGATATTGGAGGTGCGTCTGGGTAAACTTACTTCATCGTGCGCGTACACGTCGTTTACGGCTTTCCAATATCCTAACGCATCCATCGTGGCAAAACGTCGAGATCGAGTAGCCGATAGACGATACGCGGCGAGCCTTTTTCCACTTATTTAAGATTCAAACTCGATCGCGCAAATGTCGTGTGCCTTTTGATTCAGTCAAGTTCAATGGAACACCAAGCGAAATGAATGGGAGATTAACCGAATATCCCAGATAGCATAAAACATTGGAGCAATATTGCAACAACGTTGCAATACTGCTGCAATGTTTCATGTTGCTTAGGATGTTCCTTGGTTGATGGCGTATTTGGTTTTTACAAAAAAGGAGAAGATTTTCGTATTACAAATTTAAACCGTATATTAAGAGATTTTCAAATTATAGATGACGCAAAAGTGACGGGGAAATTTTGTATAAACCAAAATGCGAGTATCTCTGTAGAAACGACGTGATAAATACATGAAATGAAGGTGCAACAGGAAGTGTTCGTAACGTTTGCATTGACTACGCCTGAAACGTGCTTGAGAGAGGTACACGATGTGGGGAACGTCGCTCAAACTGTCAATATTGAAGAAAATTCTGAGAATATTATTAGTAATGCAAAATACAGCATAAAATCGTACGTCTGGTAAAGGCCATGTTTTTAAACTTTAGTAAACTTTTATTCCGAGCATTTATGATTGAATTGGTTGGTTTTGTGTGTGTGTGTGTGTGTGTGTGTGTGTTCCGTTATTATTTTTATGAGAGAATTATATATCTCTTGCCATATAAGGAATATTTGTATAATACATAAAGAATATATATATATATATAATATAGAAAGAAAACAATTCGTAATTTCTATCAAAATTATTCATTCGGTATATATACATTTTAAATGGTTTTTAAATTTATTTTTTAAATATTTAAAAAACATTTAAAAAGCATTATCTGCCAATTGGGCAATATCTGAATGAACTAAAGTAATATTTTAACGAAACAGACTGGAAGATGACCATACTTTGAAGATTAAAGGACAACCTTGAGAGCTAATCCTAAGATAATCTTAAGATAAAGGAAAATCTCTTACCTAAATTCTTTGTGCATATTTTTCCGCCGACTTAAGAAAATTCACGACGACAATGGTGTACCGTATTGCACGCAGGTGAATTTCAGTCGACGAAATTTGCACGATATACTGAAAGCACCGATGAAGTCAACACAAATCCGATATGAAGGAAACGAGCGCGCGACGACGACTGGACTCCATCCACTGGACTATCGCTGACACCGGGCGCAGAGCGAGTGGAGTCACGCGAAGTACGTCGGCGAGCACCGAAGATAGCCGAAGCTCCATTTGAAAAGCTGATTGTCGCGATGCCGCGAGTCCTTCGTCTGCCAACTTCACCATGCCCGAATGTAAACCCTGCGCAATAAGCAAATTTCTTTCAGTCACATATTTTTTTATTCACATATAAATTTTCAAGTGAGATTTCCAACTTATTGGATGATACATATTCCAACGACTCAATATCAAAATGTTTAAGCAACACAGAATTAAATCTCGTAAAAAAATGTCTAGAAATCAACGTAAAATATCTGTAGAATCCAATAACCAATCTTCAACGTTAGATGTCAATAGCACTGCGTAAGTAATAGTTTTAAAATATATAAAATCATCTAATCTTCGCATATTTTTCACTACAATTTAAATTGTATAATATAATAATAATATCTTTATAATCCATAGAATAAGCGTCTGTTAATTGTAACAAATATTCTGTCTCTCGAAATCACACGAGAGTTTAAAAAAAGAGACAAGAAAAAGATACATTAAGATATTCCAAAATGCAAAATAATATTCTTCTCATTTAGTTCAATATTTTTTATAAAAACGATCCCATTAAGAAAAAGAACTGATAAAGTTCAATAAATTGATTACTATATCAGTAACTGATATTATATAATTGATGAAATACCATCAGTTATTGATATAGTAATCAGTTTACTGAAACACTTTATCAGTTCTTTTTTCAAAGGTTTTTTTACCGTTTACGGAACAATTATAATACATAATTTTATATTATACAATTTTATTTTAAAATTATTTTATTTTTCTTTCAATTGCTCTACCAGGAAATCGAAATGTACCTTCTCGACAATTTCATCAGCAATATCCAGTAAAAATTGCAAATCTATGTTAGTTAAACAGCCACAATTTATTACGAAAGCGCCTAAAAATGCAGCAGTGCATTTTGGGAATTTTTATGGTCTTTCGGATGATGTAGAAAAAGCATATTGCGATAATTATTTAAGAGAGGAAACAGCAATGATTAAAAAACCACATCGCTTAGAATTTACTAGGCAGATGGTGCACAAGTAAAAAATTCTCTCCGCTATAAAAATAATAATAAAAGAATAATAAAAGAATAAATTACTTTGATAAATATCTTATGAACCGAAGATTGTCCTTTGCCAGATTAGAGAGGGCAACTGACGCGGAAGATTACATGCGACAAGTGTCGGTTCTTCTAAGGAAGATAGTAGAGCCACCCGATTTCAGATTGAATCAACTTCTATCTAAAGATTCAATTCCTAACGCAAGTCGAAGTTCCTCGGATTATCCACTCTGGTACAAGGAGCCTAAAATATCGTTAGTCTTCTCAAATCCAATCGCTCAACTTAAAGCATAATCAATAATCCTGAAAAATAATGTTTAACAAAATAAATAAACGCGTTTTTTAAAAGAATTAAGCGACAGGAATTATTTTAAACTCGTGTTTAATTGTCCAAACTTATATTCCATTATATTTATTATAATAATCAATTAAAAAATTTTACCACTCAAAGTTATTACAAAAAATTGCAATTTATTTTAATCAAATATATAAATTGTTAATTATTTATGATATTAAGAATACTATAAATTAATGACTTGTTTCTAAGATGATATTTGAATTTGACTGATCAATCAAGTGCAACAAAGTCAGGCTTAAAAAATAAAAATAATCAACTTATTAATCAACTTGTGCGTTTGAAATTTAAAATAACACGTGTCACTTTTTCTTCATCACTTAAAAATGCATCATGAATAATTGTGATATTTTGCATATTTTTCATCCATTAATGTGAAATGCATTTCACGCATTTCGGTAAATTCCTCATAACTAGCTGAGGAAGCAAAGAACAACTAGATTATTAATACACAAAAAAACGCGTTTTTTAATATCTATTAAAAATTTAGCTACATACAAATATGAAAATAATTTTCGTTGCATCATCAAAATAATTATGTAGATTATGTAGAATGCTCAAACATGATACGCATGCAGCAAAAAGTTTTAACAATCTAGTAACTAGCTTGAGCGTCCTGCATAATTATTTTGACAGTCTAATGAATTTTTCAAATCTGTATGTAGCTAAATTTTTAGATACTTTAGCAAAATCATTCTTTCCATGTTTGAATCTTTTATTTTGCTCGCATATATAGATTCAGTCACTTGAATAATCTACTTGAATGTATAACATATTAACATAGACCGTATAGTTGCTGTAATTAAAGGATAGCTATGTAAAATAAGGCTATATTTTTTTTATATAATTGTTTGATATCTCGACATCAGCTGATTGAAGATTACGCAATTCATACATCAGTGCATAATTATGCTCTTTTAATCTTATTTTAAAAAATGTATATTTCTTTCTGCTTTTACTTTTCCCAGATGATTTAACTTGATTTCAGCTTTGTTACGGTCCTGTTATTAATCAAGATTAATTGGAAAATACATGTATTGTAGTCGTTATTTGTTATAACAGTAAAACACAACAATCTATCTTTTTTTTCCTAAAAAAAAAAGAAACATAGTAATTAATTAATGTTATAACGGCACATAGATTGAGTATTGTTCAAGTTGCAAAGCCGCGAGACAGAATTCATTTCGGTATTCACTCTGGCGCGTTAATTAAGAGCTGTGGTCATTAGTTTGCATGGTGTTATGCCGTAATTAAGCGTCGCTAGACTATTCCGCTGCTGGAATAATTAATTAGGTCTAGAAGAATTATAAAGGTATACAAGTGAAAACATTGTTAATCCAAGTTCTAAGCGACGACCGGAAATTCTCAATATAGCGATCACGGTCGCGTATTTGATTTCTCGTTTCTCTAATTGTTTTTATACAAAATCCTCGAGTTGTTTAATGATGAAATATATGTGTAAAGAAACAGGGAAAATACGTGCGACTTAAGATTAATAATATTTCGAGTGTGAAAAAATAAAAGCAATAAATTAACATAATAGTGCAGCTCGTTTCCGAAAAACAAAGGCTAATGTTATCACAAGACCGGTCTACGTATTGTTTTCGCTTCAATGAAAATCCAAGGGGAGATGCACGGAACGTAGGGTGGTACTTATCGATTATTCCGTCTACCAGCGTAAAGACGAATTCCATGTATCTTTAACGAAAGCGAACATCCGACTACCGAGTGGGGAACGTCAGAATCGCGCGGATAGATGCGTTTGTTTTATTAAAACGAAATTCTATATCGGTAGACCGAGAGATATGCTCAGCTAGATTTAACTCTAAATCGCAATCGTATAAAGTATGACGATTTAAAACAATAAAATGAGTATTTAATATTCACCTGATATTTAATCCTGTTGTCATTAATTTATTATCTATATAGATATATATAAAGGAATCAACATGCAAATGTGAACACAGCATTTGATAATATTTGAAAGCTGTGATTTTCATGTATTATCTGCCTCACATTATTCGTGCATGGAAGATAATTTACAAATTATACTACGATCAACTACGATGTCAATGTACAGGTTAGATCTCGGAAAGCACGTTAACCGTGACTGTTGGCACACCTGGCGAAGGGAGCGTCGAGCGCGCGTACACGAAATCAAATCATTCCTAATTGACCCGTTTTTGCGCGACTGATGACTGATTGATTCTCGTCGCATCACATCGACGATAATTGATATGAACGCAATCGGGACGAGGGCAGTCGAGGCGCGAATAAACAGTACAATACGAGTAGAAATTGACTCACCGTTCGCCGCTGGTCGCTCCGTCCAGCTCCGTCCAGCTCCGTCTGACTCCGTCTTGGCAGCAGCTCTCGAACTTTTGAGATCCAAGATCTGCCAAGATCCTCCTCACAGTCCTCACGATGATTCTCCTCCTCTTGATTTACACTTAACACGATGATGAGCGCGGGACCCTTCGTTTTCGGCACTCACGTGTGTCAAAAAACTCGGGATGCGAGATAACGGAGAACGGAGAAGATGCGAGACACGGATGAACGCGACACGACTTCGCAATTCGCATCATGCTCATGCATCGTATTCGACACGACAGATGTTGGCACAAACGCCCTACACTTCACTTCACTTTCGGTAGTCCCCGGACTCCCCGATACTCTCAAAACACTCGCTCGCGTCAAAAACTCGTACGGGATGACGTAGATGCGAACTGAAATGCACCGCAACGCGCCGCAACTATAAGAACGGACTATGAATACCGGCCATAATGTTTTCTATAGAAATTACCTATAGGTACGCATCGTCCTGCCTGACCGACAGCCGACAGTGACCGATCATCGCTCTGCAGGCGACACCATTGCACTCACACCACACGCAGCGGCGCATCAGGCGCGGCGTGACGTCACGCACGTTACGCCGTTATGCAGAGCCGACCGGCAACGGTCGGTCAATCGGTAGGTTGGTCCAGGTAGGTCAGGGGTTAGACAGGACGGCGCATTTCAGCTCGCATCTTCGGCCCGTACGAATTTCTGATGCGACTGATGCGAGCGAGTGCCAAAAGTGAAGTGAAGTGTCGGGCATTCGTGCCAACATCCGTTGTGTCGGATACGATGCATGGTGCGAAGTCGTGTCCAGTCGTGTCGCGTTCAATCGTGTTTCGCATCTTCTCCGTTGCTTCGTATCTCGAGTTTCCGACGAATGTGAGTACCGGAGCTGCCGAAAACGAAAGGTCGCGCATTCGTGCCAAGTGTGAATCAAGAGGAGGATCTTGGATTTCAAAAGTTCGAGAGCTGCGGCCAAGACGGAGCTGGACGGAGCGACCAGCGGCGAATGGTGAGTCAATTTCTACTCGTATCTATTGTTTATTCATTCCTACAATTCGGTATTCACGCCTCGTCCTCATTGCGTTCGCGTAAATTATCGTCGATACAGTACAACAAATCAATCAATCGCGCGAAAGCGGTTAGGACAGGAATGATTTGAAGTTCATGTAGGAGCATTTGGCGCTCTTTTCGGCAGGTGTGCCAACACTCGCGGGTGACGTGCTTTCCAAGGTCTAACCTATACGTTGATATCGTCATAATTTATTCTGTAATGTGATCGGTATTTAGGATCCTCTTATGCCTATTTCTACCAACGCAGATTAACTTTAATCTTAGTTCAACTTACTCTTTATCCTTTTCCAATTTTTAGAACTAAAGAAAGATAAAGAGTAAGTTAAACTGAGATTAAAGTCAATCTGCGTCGGTAGAAATAGGCATTAAAGAATCAAGATTATCAAAACAAGTAGATATTTATATATACATAGATTTATTCTTTTTCTGCAAACTATACAATATGGTCCACGTGAGAATCATTTAAATAAATTAATGACTGTTACGATCATCGAATGATAGAATAACATGTATGAATATATATGAATATAACATATATATATGTATACCCTTTCTAAACATACATAAAACTTGTGTAGATCCTTTATATGAAATGGTAATTGCAATTCGGTTTATAGTTTCATTTGCATGTACATTTGTCAGCTGTTATAGTTTAATTTAAATTTAAACGGCGATCATACATCCTGATTGTACATAGAAGCCATTTGCGGGAATACAAATAAAATTAATAATATTAACTAGTAAGTTAGTATTGATTTGATTTGTTGCCAAATGTAGTCAGTTGAATAAATTTATTTAAGTTTCATTTTAACGTAACAAATTATATGTAAATGTAACATAATAATTATAAAAATTTAAAAAAAATTATTAAATTACACGTGAATATTGAATACCAACATTATTCTTTGATTGAATACTTGAAGATCAGAATGGAACATAAATAAAAAAAAGATGCTTATAAAAATCGAGTTTGCCCATTAGATATGATTATTGCATGCAATTATTATCGAATGATGCAACAGTAGGATGTACAATGCCGCTTAAATTAGTTTTATAGTTTTCCCTGTCCTGTTATTAACGAAACCATCTCTGACAATCGGTTTTAAATATATAAAAATGCACCATGTCGATGATTATGAATATTTTCTTATCATCAAACTGAAAGCATGGAAATACAGTATAATACAATAATGATACATACTTTACACTCGATGCATTCTACTGTATTCCTTATAATATGAATGACAACTCATTCTTATCAGCACGGTGCAATTAGCTCCCGTCCGATTGATACTTTTGAGGCCTTCCCTAGGTCTTCTTCCATGAATAATACATTTCCAAGGGTCGATTGACGCGCCAGAATTTATCGTTCACTTGTCGTAACGTTTGTGAGCCGCTTAGCACTACAAGCTGCCCAGGGGAAGGTGCGATATAGATACAGAAATTTAATAGCCTATCTGATTCTGATAGTTCAGTGTCCAAATCTAACGTTAAACGCATTGCCAAATATTTACTCAAGTGGTCCACTGCAAAAACAAATAATTCGTTACTCCATGCTGGAAAATGTTTGCTTTCTCATTCTACAATTTAATGTGCATTTATATTTACAGCTTTTTTAAAATATACAGTATTTTCTCTTTTTAATTATACAAAGTATCTCACCTGTGGCATTTGCTGTTGTTTTTATATAGCGAATACTATTCTCCTTCAATGCTTTTATTAAAGAATTATCACCTGCCATCTCTGTAGGGTGTGGTTTAAAGACAAGTTCAATTTCATTAAGCATCAAAGGTTCGCTAGGACCTTCACCTTCAGTGTCAACCATGGAATCACCACCACCCGTCTCAGCTTCTGCACTAGAGGAATCATTCTCAGAATTTTGAAGACTTTTCTGTCGTTTCGACGGTTTTGGGATTTGATTTGCAGGGTTTGGCGACGGTGTGGTAGAGTTTCTAGACGTTGTTCCTAAACAAATAAATTGTAATAAAAATTACAAATTTATAAGTTGCTATAATCCCAATAGAAACTTAAGGGCTAAATTGTAGATTGAAAAACAATGTTGATACTTTGAGAATTAGTCATACCTCCACTATTCAAAGGTCCTGTCGCGCTTTGAGAGGAATCACTTTGATTCGCTACATTTGAAGATGGATTTGGTGTTGTAGGTGCACTAATATTTGGCGTATTGTTGTAAGATGTTGCATTGCTTGCATTTTCAGATTCATTGGCATTCTTCCTCGAACGCTGTGGACGATTCTGACTCTGTAGCTTAATGCCCTCCGTAATAGAGTTAACGAGTGCTGCTTGCGAATGAGACTTATTCAGCTTAGCCAAAACTCGTTCCTGGTGAGCCTCGTATTCATCTCTACTCGGATAGATCTTTGAGATTAACAAATCGAAGTTTGGATCTG
Organism: Solenopsis fugax; assembly: GCA_003595255.1. Taxonomy (NCBI): domain Eukaryota; kingdom Metazoa; phylum Arthropoda; class Insecta; order Hymenoptera; family Formicidae; genus Solenopsis; species Solenopsis fugax. The sequence goes on from QKQZ01052312.1 coordinate 31,188, forward strand.
GTCTGAGAGATCTTTTAGAGACCAATTTCTTCCTGCATGTAGGACATTCCTGTAAAGAACATTGCAAAGGTATAAAAACAGTTTATTATTAATAGCACAAACAAATTTCTTGTATTTCAATATAAAGGCTATTCTACAATAGTGTAAATGTAGTCTTAAATTGTAAAGTAATTGTAAGGCGCAGTTGTACGTCAATTTTTATTAACATAAATTGTTTTAACAATAATAAAACTCAAAGGCTCGATTTGAAATAATTCAATAAACATTCGATTGAGCTGAGGAGCCATGATAATTATTGTTGTTGAAATATAATAACAAACTTGATAATTTCTTGTGTTAAGGCTATATTAAAACATACATTTCGACCTTTATGCTAACAGTCTTCTTCAGCGTACAAATCGGAACTTTACATCAGTAATGTAATCTTTGATGTAAAGTTCCAATTTGTACACTGAAGAAGACCGTTAGTATAAAAGTCGAAATGTATGTTATGTTTTAATACAGCCTTAACACAAGAAATTATCAAGTTTATGTTATTATATTTTGACAACAATAACTGTCGCAGCTCCTCAGCTCAATCTAATGTTTGTTGAATAAATTGTTTTATCTCGATTTTTCTTATACTTAGAAAAGTATAGTTAGAAAAATTAATCTTAAAATGATAAAATTAAATTTGAAAAAGAAAAAAGGAAAGTTAAATCGAGATTAAAGCGAGCTTACATTGGTCTAGAAATAGATGTACAACTGTGCCATACAATCACATAAATGTTTACGCTATTACAAAATGGTCTTTAAATGGAATTATTTATAAAAAAACAGTATTTAGGTCTATTCTTTTTAGCTGAAGTTCCTGCAGTTTATTTTTTCTTCTCCAACAGGAAAAGAAAAGAAGGAAATATGAACTGTGCAGGAAGTTCAGGTAAAAAAGAACAGGCTTTGTTTCTATTAAAGGTATATAATCTTGTTGCATGACCATAAAATTCTTGCAAGTATAATTTTACTTGCACATACGAAATAACATGATTGCAACGAAAGTACAGGTTTTGATAGGGCATTCCCATAAACGAAAGATGGACTAATGACATACGATGCGTTGTGTCGTACATATTACATAAAGATTTGCGGGCAAATGCAAATTGCATCTCGTAAAAAATACGACGTATTATCTCCGCGGCGTTGTAAACACAAGTTCGCCGTCGTGTCAAGCGCACGCTTACTTTGTTACCGCTCCGTAACGCCGTGATAATACAGTCCGAGCAGAATCTGTGGAGGCACTCCTTGGTGGTCATGGTCTTTTTCAGCATATCCAGGCAAATCGGGCACATGAGCTCGCTGTGCAGGCTCCGCGGGCTGACCGCGATCTCCGTGTTGTCGGTAATCGCATCCTGCGGAGTGCGGTGCAGCTCGTAGAGCGATAACTCCCATGTTTTGTTGAGGCCGACTTGTTCCGCGGATGCCATCTTGGATTACATGCGACTGTACCAAACAACTCGCCGCCGCCGCGCCACGCCACGCGACACGACACCCGCTCCGTCGACCCCGCAGCAAGCAGCACGCCGAGTACACTAATGCCAAAACGAGGGAATACGTTCCACGGGTTCCACCACTTCCACCACGGGTACCTTTGCCGCACATGCGCGCTTACGCCGACGTGCGATGTGCGATGTGATTCCGTTTGTTTTGGTTTGTTTTCTGTTCCAGAACTTTCTGAATTAGTGTACAATGATTAAAATTAAAATAAAATAAATAGATATATGTTTGAAAGTTAGCAAAAGCAAGAAAGAACGTTCCAGTGCAGTCTAGTGCAGGAATAGAAAACAAGCCTAGTGCCTCGACGGATTTGTAAACGGTATAATTCTTGGGACCTGCATCTCAGAAAGTCTCATTTCGTCCCTCCCTCTTCCCCTTTCTTTTTTATGGATTTTCTGCATTTTATCGCTTGTGTTAATGACAAATAGAATGTCAATTAAGTATTATGTGGAGCATGCATCATTATTATGTGTGAAAACAGAAATATTATCAATCTCGTAGTATGAAACGCTGGCAAATTTCTTACAGAAATTATGTAGTAAGACATAACCTTATAAGTGCAAATTAACTATCATTTCTTACTTGATTGATAGATATTTTTATATTGTTTATTATATTCTTTAATATGCTTTAATTTAATCGCAATTTAATTTTAATCTTTTCTCATTATTTGCATAACCTCAATTTTTTAATCATTTAATAATTTGTTTTGTTTTATTTTTTATTCTTCAATCATTTTGTTTTCATTTCCGCGTTTGGGGGGAGGGGAGGGATAAATATTCTAATGAGAAATCCCTGCTGCAGAATAAAAGCGTCTGCTAGCATTACTGCGCATGCGAAAAATCTCTCGCACCTTACTCTCTGTAACTACACTCTTGCACTTTATATTCTTCTTCTCTTTCGATCTTTTGCGTTTAATTGTATGTTCATTTCCTTTTGCATGCAGAAATTGTAACGTGTGATGCAACCGCAATGAACAGCTGGACGATCATAATCTATTCGCTTATTTGTTTTTATTACAGTGAGATTGATATTTCCACTCAAATGATTTTATAATTGAGGAGTGTGGAAGGATCGACAGCACAAAATCAGATCTTTTGTTTGCAAGACAGCTGCGCCCATTGTTAAACCTATGCTTTTATGTAAGTAAACACGTAAATTGCATATCTCGTTCTGTTCGTTCTGATGAAAATTTTTCTCTAATTTTTATACGAATATTGGAACATTTTTCAGAAATACTCAAAAATATATATATACTCAAAAAGTCTATCTTCTCTTAGAATTTTTCATACATGTGCATTCTGAAATATTCTGAGATTTCTCATCCCTAATTTCTAAAAAAATACTTTTAACTTTTTTAAATTTTATAATATTTCATCAGAAATTATGGAACAAAACATTTTAGAAATCTTAGGTTATTTCATAATTAACATATATTTATGAAAAATTCTGAAAAAAGATGAGAACTGAGTATTTTTGTGTTCCAATTTGTATTAAAAAATATAAAAAAAAGTTATAAAATCATACTGAAATTTTGAAAAATTCTATGAAAGATTCTGAGAAAATTTTTCACTAGGCACAACACAAATTCTGCTCTTCCCAACGAATTGCCATATGTGGCAGCTATTAAACTATTCAAAGCTACACACGCTTTAATTATTCTGAAAATCTTGAATATTATTAACCTCAGTGTTCATAAAACATGTTAACAAAACGACCATGTGTTGTCGTCTAAACAAAGCCAAGTTAAAAATGACTAATTTTTGTCAAAAAGCTACACATATAAAACGAAAAAGTATATACTCTTTACTCTATATCATTCGTATTTAACATGTTTTATTTAATACATATTTTAAATTAAGTTTGATTTCATTTATCTTCCTCTCTCTGTCTAAACTCTTTTAAACTTTTCTCATTTTTTCTACGATTTTTATGTGCAATGTAGCTAAAAAGTATACAAATTTAAAAAAATGCATTTGGTATATGAAAAGAATAATTTTACTGCAGTATCTAAAAATTTAGCTAGATATAACAGATTGGAAAATAATTTTATGAGCTATCAAAATAATTACGTAGAATGCCTAAGCATGATAATGTTGCTGCAAACAGTTTTGCCATTCCAGTTAAACATCCGAAACAATTTTTTAAATGGTTCAACATAATTATGTTCAGATCTGTATTTCAACAAAATGTTCTTTTAGTGTATATGAGCTAAATTTAGCTTTAGAAAAAAAGGTCGTCGGCGGCTCAGACAGTGGCTCATGCGTGAGCAAAATGTATACATAATCGTGGTATAAATAATATAACGGTAAATAATTCCATATAAGATGGGCGTAGGCTTGGCCATTACTATGCACTATAGATCTTCTCTTCGAGAGCGACTGGAGTAGATCTATTCGCAAGCAGATCTTACGCGGCAAACTGGACCGACAAGACCCTCGTCTTTTTCTACTGACCCTAACTGTAAGAGATTGTAATTGCAGCTGTCCATGCAAGGGGGAGGGTTTCATCGCTTATTTCTGATGTCCCATTTCTATTTCTCGTACGTTGTTCGTCGTAAAGGTAGTTTTTATCCAGGATCGAATAGCAATTTTTTTTTCTTTAACGATGATGATAATTATATACTCCATGTAATTACATCAGATATTATCGAAAATATTCTCGTTAATCTACTTTATTTTTTGTATTAATACTATAATTTGTTGTAATATTGAATACAAATTAAAATTAACAGTAAAAAAAGCAGAAAATACTGTAGAAATGAAAAGAAGTTTTAGTGCATTTATAAAGAAATCTCGCTGATTTAATGAAATTATTTGTGCTTCAGCTAATTATGTTATTTAATTACAATGTACTTATTGGAAAGAAACACTTTTTACATTGATTTGTCACTCTCTTTGATTGTTAATTAATTTTGTATAGTGGAAAGTCATATCAATTGAAAGATGTAGATATACGAGTAACTTCAGTGATTTTGAAATTGATTACTGTTAAGCGAGAATTATTCGTAGCTATTCGTTCGCTAGTGATTAAATCGTTTTCACAATGTTGCGTTTTAATCGAAAAGAAATTTGTTAATTAACCATTGGAATTTTATTGAACGAGCACGGAACAATCGCCGTTTCTGTAGGTCGTACCATCGCCGATTACAGGGCGACGTCTTGTCCTACTTAACGGCGATGCTGCTCCGACAACTTTTTAAGTCCGTTTAATTTAGTTGCCTACGGCAAAATGCGACATATCGGTCATTCTCCTTCCGGACACTCCACGTGCTGCCGATCGTTCAATAATATCTATATTTCGTACGGAATTTTCTCTCGTGCCATCGTATAATTTTGTTCCTTCCCCTTTTGTTATGAAAGTATGTATTTGTAAAGAAATTTGATATTATCTGTTTATATGTATAACACATATTCTGTTCGTATATTGCAGGACACCTTTTAATACATCTATCTACATCAAGCGTCACGATCCTCGTGAGATGATACGATAGCAACGAGTAAACCAGAGATGGGTAGCTTATATGACGCGTAATTTACGCTGCAGATATAACTTTCGCTTGAAATCTACAATATAGTGTAACGCGACGTTAGGAGAGACTCAGGTAAGATCAACCAATTAATAACAGTATTCTTGATCTCTCACGTATATCTTCGATTTCATTAGAGATGTGCCACGCGGAAAGAACGACTTTGCTAAAATATCTAAACATTCTGTTAGATACAAATTAGAAAATAATTTTGTTGAACTATTAAAATAATTATGTAGGACACTCAGGCATGATGAGTAATGCTGCAAAAGATTTTGACATTTTAGCAGCTAGCTTGAACGTCCCACATAATTTATTTTGATGGTCCAATAAAAATTATTTTCAAATCTGTATCCAGCTAAGTTTGTAGGTACTTTAGTTACTTATAATCGTTTTTTCTACGTATAAATGAACGCGTAATGTTTAGATACTCGTGTAATAATCTGAAAAGTTGACAAACCGGGAGAGCTATATTTTTTTTCATTTTTCGTCTTGCAAATTTTATTTTGTTAATTTTTCAATATGATTGAATATACCGTATAAATCTCCCGTTACATTTCATTAGCCTGGTTCTTCGCACATTAAAAAAAAAAAACTTGAAGAACAGGAACTGGATTACAGCCGTGACAGTTTTCCGGTAGACAGTTTTCCCGCGGAAGAGTCTTGCGTAATGGGCAACCGCAGATCCTCTCGTATTGCTGTCCAGAAAGGTATCGTGATACAAAACCGCGTTCGCATGGATATTATAGGCATTACGTGCGTTTTACATTCCTTTTTTGATCATCCGTTTCTCTCACGGAATTACGGTTCTGTTTTACGTAAGATCATACGGCCGCGATGCCAGATAGTCACGTGCATAAATTAATCCTTTGTTATGCACAGTATAATTTCGAGGCGAAACGTTGCATCTGCATCTGCGGTTTCTGTATCGTGCACGCGAGGAGCGGTTCAAGAAAGATAGATGTTAGATTTTATGTTTCACTAACAGACCTTTCTACTCAATTGCTTATTGCTCCCAGGCTCTCGTAGATTGAATTTCATTAAACAGCAGTTTACAATTAAATGAAATATCTTTATCACTGTCTTCGCGATATGTGTAGAGACTAATAGCCACATTTGTCAGTCGCTAATTAAAATTACATACTTAATATTTGTTTTTCCTAAATGAAGATCGGTGAAGATTTGTTTTTCCTAAATGAAGATTTTTCCTAAATGAATCGGCTATATATCTCGTAAAACATAAACAAAGTCAATCATTAGGATTTACTTGGCTAACTTCGTTTCTTTGCAGCGATCAATTCTGCTGGACGTCGATAATTATCATTTCTTTCGTTTTACTTCCCCGTTCCCGACATTGCACAAGCATCCGGAAGTAGCGGCGTTCTTGCCGCTTGATACATGGTTACACGTATCCGCTCAACCCAGGTCAAGCGTGAATCTAACCCACTGGTATTACTGTCGGATCTTATCCTAAGAAATCACTCTGGATTTTACTTTTCTAAGCTAAGACGGAACTCGATTGCAACTCCGAAATGCGACACGATAATGACTCAATTCTTATCTTCACGTAATTGATTTGTCTCTCTTTAGGATTGTATTATCGCTTTCATGTAATTACCATATAATTCGACTCTTTCTCTCTTTCTTTCCTCAGATCGAAAATAACATTTACAGATTTAGCGAATCACTTTTCGCTCAATTTCTATACAAACTAGTGTGTGAACATTCCCATATATTTATTAGATTATTCCCATAAATAATTCCCATAAATATTCCCTTATATAATTAAAAAAAATAGACTCAAAAGTTGAACACTTTGTGCAGAATTTTATTAGATCATCGAACATTAACTAAACATAAGATCCGTTGATGTGCAGCAATAAATTTATTATAAATGATATTGACGCCTATTTAAAAACATGTACGCATGCATCGCGCGCGATATGAGAATCATTATGGAATCAGGTCTTATCTCTCATTACCATATTCTTCACGGTACTTCCTTATTCTCAACGTTGCATAGGTACCCGGAAGCGACATCGTCTCTTACAGGGTGATACACGAGTACAGAGTACACTTATCTTGGGTCAGACTGTGGACCTAATACGCTGAGATCATTGAGATTTTATTTATTTTTTCTGAACAACAATACGGAAAAAAGTAATGTTGTAGTAGCGTTGTAGTAGCGAGCTTGAAGTTAAAATGAAATACTGACGTAGCCTTTGGCTATGGAATTTGCCAGCTTTCAATTCCGAGCTGTACCATCAACGTGATAAAACTTAAACCTGTTCAACCCGTTGGAAAATTTACGTCATCTATTAGTAGATACCTGCTTATGTCTTAACTCAAACTTTAAATGCAAAATGCGCGACCTGTCGTCGAATGACAGTAGTATATTATGACGGATGTTCGTAAATTAGTGAAGTCGATGTGTACGGCTTTTCATCGCCGTTCCACTACACGGTAAGAACAGTTTTGCTGAAGATTTGCTGTATAAATTTAGGTAGATACTGATCTGAAAATATTTTTATTGGACCATTAAAATAATTATGTAGCACATTCAAACGTGCTAAAATATTGTCATTTTTTAAATGTATTAGCATCATCTGACTTGAATATCATACATAATTATTTTGATTTAACAAAATTATTTTCAGATCTATATCTATCTAAACTTAGACACTTTAGCAAAAACCGTTCTTTTCGTGTATGCACTCAACACAACTTTTCTTATTATTAGGACAGTAAACTTTGTTTTTTGATCCTTTTTAAGTGAAGTCTACTTCTATTTCTCTCTGCTTAACTACATATATGATTCTTTTATCACCTTAATTTTTAGTTGCATTTTTATATTTATATTTTATTATTGTCATACATTTGTACAAGAAGCTACATTGGCAATATTAAAAAGTTATTATTCATTAGATAGTTATATTTTTTTGTTGTCTTTTTTATGTCATGTTAAAAATCCAGAACAATAGAACAGAAAAGCTATAATTCGAAATGGTATTTCTTTATTTCGTTCATGCTAGCAAAGACATTCCTTACGATTCTATGATATTCTTCATTAACGGTCGTATGATTATAAGTTATGAAAATGGCGCTTCTTGTGGGTTCTGTCCGCAGCGGTACTCTTGATTACCTTTCGTTAAGAATCTTTACTAGAACCCGTAGCGAGCTGACCTAGTAAGATGGGCAGCGTGAGAAAATAAAACACGCGCGATACACATATCCAAAATTCGTCGACTAATTGACAAATTATGCATAGATTTCAATATTTTTAGCACCACGATTTAGTTCAAAGTATCAATTGCGATCAAAGTCAATTTGACACTAAATATACTTTATTCAAAGCAGAACTCTTAATAATTTTTTTTATAAATACATATTTATATCAATCAAATTAGATGCTGCTATACTGCTAATTATTAGCTTCTTTGCTTTGGAACATAAATAAAAAAAATATTCTTGCACGTAAGTTTTTTATCGCCTTAATTTTTAATTATATACTCGATATTTTGTTATTATTATTATTATTATTACATTTTCATAAGAAGCTATCTTAATAAAAATTTTTTAAATTATTAATTATTAGATAATTAAATTTTTCTTGAGTTTTAAACTTGAAATAAGATATGTGATTTTAGCTTTGGTGTTGCTTTTTTTATATCATGTATTACGTGAAAACTCAGAATGCTAATATAGACGTTTCGAATTTATCAAAACACACATTCGTTCTTGAGAGAAGAACCGTTTATTTCCGTTCCACATAACAAGGAATTGTGATACGTTGCGTGTCACGTTACGCCCAACGTCGGCTCGTTAGTTCTTAATCGAAATCGCATCCTTCGATCTCTCGTCATACCACATGTCATTATGTATTCATCCAAATTGCGCCAATTAACCATTGCTGGAACAAATTTCGCTTTTTGCCACGGGGAAAGGGTCGGTGCATACCATCGTGCGTTCCATATTACGTGCGAGGGCTTAGATTTAAAAATGGGCATTGGTATGCTCGCCGAAGATAAAATAAGGATAAAATGAAGATTTCTCCATGTGAGGATAAAATACACATTTCTCCATATTTGACTTGCATTCCATGAAAAAATAAATTGATTTTAGCAAGGTTACATCAACTTAATATTTTTAATTAAACAGATTGATAATAATAATGACAGATTTATAGTACATCAAAGAAATTATGTTTGAAAATCTCTCTCTCTCTCTCTCTCTCTCTCTCTCTCTCTCTCTCTCTCTCTCTCTCTCTCTCTCAAGTGCTAAACCAATTGATTTTTTATTATAATAAAAATCGTTCATATAAGTTTGTAAAACCAATTAGAGATACGGGCATTACAAACCGTGGTAGAAATGTGTGAAGTTAACAATGAAAGGTTTCTAAATCGTGTTCACCAGCAAGGCGATTGAACCTGACCCAGTGAGGCGGTCCCCTGATCCTCTGGATTCTTCTGAGTAAAGAAGAAGAAGAAGAAGAAGCAGAAGAAGAAGAAGCGGACGAGCCCACGATATATCAGCGCGTCGTAGGTCGCGACTTGACCCACAGTCTGAAACTGCGAGCCATGGTCTTTCTCTCGTCTCAGGCCGAACGCGAGTTACGACGCGCCATGGTGTATCGCGCCGCGCCGCGCCAAGGAAGAAGACGAGGAGGACTCGCTGGAGAGGCAGCCGAGAGAGGCGACGTGCACACGTGCACCTCGGGGCATTCGCGGGTTGGCAGTCGGCTCTTGAAAGCCGCCCGGTGAATGCCACTCGCGGCTCTCAAACGCGCGTTTTTGCCAACCTCTCGGTTGCACCCAGAGGGATTCGTGTCTAGCGGCTGTGCCGTAAAATTTTGCGCCAAGGGAGATATTACCGAGAGGGAATCTCTCACGAAAGGAGGAGGGATGGAGAGGAGAAGTGCCGATATTTTTAACCGATCATTTTCACAGTGGCTGTAATGAACAGTATTGAATGTTCGCGCGAAGCGGTGGGACGAGAAAGAAAGAGGGAGAGAGAAGAGTGCGGGGGCGGGGTTGAGTGTGATTTTTAGCAAATGCTAATCTCTTCGATGTAGAGAAGTCAGCGTCACGGCAGTCAATGTTAAAATTGATGCCACAAGTGGGATAAATGACTTCTACTGAATATCAAAGGCAGAAAGAAGAAGAGAAAGAGAGACAGAGAATTCAATAGGATTGAAACATTAGAAATTGTTTTTTGTTCCAATCCTCTTACACAAGAATGTTACACTGAACACTGTAATTGCATTAATAGTTGTCTCACGACGAGCCTCTATAATGCTACATAAACATGTGAGTAAAGTGCTCTGTAATCATAATATAAAACAATAGAACGTTATGACGCCACTATATTAATTATACGCATTATTGCAATTTAAATTCACATGTTTTATTTTAAACAAATACATATTGTTTCACAAGCATAAGATTTTAGTATTGATAGCTTCGAAGGCAATAATTTACTTACATATGCACATACATACACGCAAAATTTGAGAAATTTATTTTAGAAACATAAATTCGTTATGTTAACGTGGTTCTGAGAACATTTACTAAGATTAAATATTTACAAAAATATTAGATATTAATATAAAGTATTAAATATTTTAAGAAAACATATTGTCAAAATTAAAGCCTCCATGAAGCAACGTAATAATTACGACTAATTCTACAAATTTTCTATGCTCTTTTCTAATTCAGTAGATCACTAGGTTTTCCAAACAACGATTTCCCAGTAGCATACTTTCTTGACAATTCCAACTCGACTCATGGCATAGTAATGCGTTACAGGAACAATTCGTGATACATGAAACGATGCCAATACATGAAATAGTACCGAAATATATTGGAATATAGATTTAGCCTTGATAAAAGCTAAAATTTTGCATAATTCTAGTAAACTCTTTTTACTCCAAATTATATTTGATTTGCATAATTCTGGTAAACTGTTTTTAATTCCAAATTATAGTCTACACAGAACCATTGAAATTGATTAAAGATTAATCTTTATATTTAGCAGTAGGTCAAGTTTATGTTTGAATTTGAAAAGCGCATAAGCAAGTAATGACAGCTTACAGATTGATTTATGAACGAATAATGGAAGGAGGATAAATCGTTGTCGCACTTAGCGGACACTTCGACGAGTCACTCGGAATAATCGCGGGGCTCCGTTACGCTGACAAAAAAATATTTACGATTGTTTGACCCAAGGGACAAGCGGGATGAAATATTTCGAGATATTTTAAAATATGTAATTCGAAAGAGCCGCATCTTCTCCGTCAGAGCGAACACGGTTAGCCATTGCGCGTGGTGAACAAACCTGGGAATTTCTGAGACATCAGTGACAGTGACACTAATGACACATCCGCAATCAGAAGAACTAGTTGTACTCACGGCTACGTACGTAAGCGATCTTATAATCGTGGGAAACCGTAAATGGCGACTGCACATTGCGAATCGAGCAAAAGACACAAACTTGACGACGAAAACAGAAGCATCAAAAACAAAAATGAAAATTATATATAATTAGTTAACGTTTAAATAAAAATAGATTCGAGCCAGTAAATGCAAATGTTTGTGCAACAATATATCCGCGTATATACATGTAATTATTTTAATACAACAAATATCATTCCCAATAAGAGCAGGATCGTTTTATGTACATTTATTAAACGTAAGCATGCTATAAAACAGGTATAAGTGTCCGTATTTTATACCATCCTTCACTAACGTATACATAAAACGATCTTGTTCTTATTGGGTTTCGACATTACTCAGATTTTCTTCAATCAAATGTGAATATTAACGTAGGTAATAACATTTAAATAACGAATTATTACACAATATATTATTTAGTATCAATATCGGCTAATCATATACGGAGTTTAAATAGTTATTATATGAGTGACAAATAATGCCCTAAAAATTTTAAATGAAACTTATGAGCAGGCGTAAAATAATGAGGCTAAAAAAGAGATGAAATATAAAAATAGAAAGAAGCCTATTAAAGTTACTTTGCAATTTAATGCATTCGATTTTTATCAAAGAACGTAAAATAAATTCTTACATAAATGTCACATGTATAATTTACGAACATTCTACAGGACGAGATCTTAATAAAGTCGCATCATAAAATCGCCATTTTAATCCCCGGTGCCATTTGAAGAAGTGCAGTACGCAGCATCCATTCTGTAAATGCCACTTTCGAATTGTTGCCTCGACCTGTAATTACGCAAGTGTAAACACAATTGTACCGGCAATGCGAGTAATGTAGCGATATGCGGGTCGTGTGCGCATTCGCGATTTAATGCAATAGTCATTCATAATGAACAAACAATTAGAACAGGAAGTAAAAACCAAATATCAGAATCTCAAGAAGAAGGAATTGAATGCATCGAAGTTTGCGGTGCTGTACAAACATTTATGAAAAATAAATATTTATTCAGGCATTTGGATTTTAAAGGAAAGAAATTAATTATATGAGATCTATATCAAAATTAAAAATTGACACATTTGTTCAATCAATATTTTGATACATTCAATTCAATGATAGGCAGACGTCACATAAGCATGACAGTCATAATTTTTTTTATTACAGTACTGGATAATTTAAAAAAAAGTAATAACATATAAGTAATGTACACAATCTAAGATTTTAATTATATATCTCGAATATATAATTATTGTCTTTTGTCTTTGTAAGAGCAAATAATATAACATAATCCAAGGAACATATTCAAAATCTAGCATAGCAACAAGCATGTTAAATTGAATGATAAACTAACGCTAAATTTTAAAAATTGTAGATTGCCAAGACCTGTCTTCAGAGCTCTTCACTCTGTTCGAGAAGGAAAACAAGCTGTTACTTAAGCTGTTACCCGACTGACTGAAGGCCAGGGTCGTGACACGCGAGACTCATGCAGTTCAGAATCCCACGGTCCCGATGGCCGGTCATGCGATCGAGCGCGATCTTCGCGCTACATGTAGTGCGGAAAAAGTATTTCTTGGGAGAACTACTTACGCAAAATTCATTCTCATCGTGTCAAGCAACGACTAAATGTAGAAATTAAAACGTCTTGTGCGCGATTGATTTTGTGTAAAAGATGGACACATAATTTAATTAAAAACAGGCATTATGCAAGTGTGAAAAAAATAGTGCGGTCAAGCGAATTTTCTTAAAAATTCGTTTCCAGTTTAGTGTCGTGTATTGTGTTGTGTATATTATAAAACGTAAAAATCAATGATAAATAACAATGGGAAATACAAGATCGCAACCCTGCGGACGAAGCAAGTCGCTCTATCTGTTTTATCTTATCCACCGAACGTGGAGTGTCGTCGTAGATCATCGGAGGGATCAAGATCGTTGTGACGATACCGACGGAGAAACGGACTTGTCGTCAAAATGCAGTACCTGCAATGGATACGATTACCGACGGGACAGTCTAACCTTCGAAAGGTAACAATTTTCAGATATTTAATTTTATCGAGGATTAAAAAATTTATTCAACAGTCGATAATGTCCATATTCTTCAATTATTCCCAGACTCATTTGATAATTGCGATAATTTATTTAGAGCTAATTGTTTTTATTATTTTTTTTAATCTAGTACTTTATTGATCATCAGCTAATTAATTAATTAATTAATTAATCGATGAGATATAATTTAAAAAATCCAATGCTGAGTGAATTTATGTGATTATCGAATCTGATAGATTCGATGTGTCTAAAAATATAGATTAGCTCACATAAAATTTATATATTAATTTTGTTTTATTAAAGTATTTTATAAATGTGTACATTTACGTTTTTTTTTTTTGTGTGAAATTTGTGCACTTTCGAAAATATTTACTATTTATGATGATTTACAATGACGATTGAGAAGCATTTTTACAAAAATACACAATATTATTGCATTATTGATACATATGTATTTATGAAAAATGAATTGTACTGAATTATAAAATTAACTTCTATATCATTTTCATTACGCTTCGTTATGAAATTATTAAAAGTATAATCCATATCCAGTTTAATCTGATTTTAATCAGGACATTATCGATTCTATTTTAATAATTAAACAAGTATGAAAAGTTCTTTATCTATATAATATTTCTTTTCATATTTTTAATATTTTAATATATCAATTGTTTTCTAATATTATCTTTTATTCTAAAAACATTCATAATAAAAATATGTAATAGATAGGCGCTTTATAAATGACTGAACCAAATTTATTTTAAAACTGTTACTTTGAGTAATGAAAACAATATGTATGAGATATTCCAACACATACAAATTATAAACTTTTTTCTTTCTATCTCTTTTAAACGTTTCCACCATATAAAACGTACTATATAAACTTTCATATCCGTGAAAACGACTAATTTTTGTCGCGCGTGTATCCAATAGGAAATTATCCGTAGAAACCGTTTCATCCTACGATCAAGCGTTTCACCTAGTTCAATAATTCCAGTTTTAATGCATGATGCATCCAATGAAACAACATCATATCTGTATCGTGCGTCACATATTTTAAATACACTTTAAAGGCTCTATAACGTGCACCTGATTTCAGATTACAACTTTATTTATAATTTTATATGTCGTGTATTTTTACACACATGTGTTTACAATATTTTAAATTTATACATATGTGTAATCTAATTTCTCAAATATTTTTCATGCATCTAAATTTTTACAGGCATATAAAAAAATTATAGAAAGAATTATATCTTGAATTCCAATATACGCAAATTATAGATTAAAAAATAAATTTTAAATAAAGTCAATGTATACATATTTTTTAGTTTTTTTATTTTAAATTCGATAAAATATATGATTCAGGAACAATATTACGGCATATTTTCTTTATTTAAAGAATCAATAGCGCTCAACGTAGTTGTTTAATCGTGTAACATATTAATTTTATAATCGTTTTTTGCCCCAGCTCGAAAGTATGACGACAGTCACAGTTCGCTATGCCACATTTGATTTACCCGCGACAATTTATCCAGTTCCACATTCCCATTTTCCGTTTATTCCACACGCACGTACGAAGCGGAGGGAAACGTTTGATTATCGGCTGCACGTTGTGCAGCCTGATGCACACACGTGTGTGTGCGTATGCACGCGTAGTGACGTCTCTTCCGTCGTAGCGCGCATGATGTATCGCGAGATAAACTCACAGATAAACTCTGCTTACATTATACGAGCAGGTGAAGGCGCCTTGGCGCGCGGTGCTCCGCGGTCCGCGCTACATCGCG